>CM028353.1:27708209-27788981 GCA_016618105.1 Dendrobium huoshanense | reverse complement strand
AGGAAAAATTAAAAATACTCTAAATCCTGGCCCTCTATTGTCAAAAATGAAATGAATCAATTCGACAAGTCTTCATGCAAAAAACCTCTTCACTCTATTGGTTTAGATAACAAAATGGTCACTTACTAACCACAATCATAACCTTATTATTCCAACACAATGTTCCAGAATCATATTAGGGAGAGAAATTCCTTACTGGCAATCACATCATAAATAAGCTGCCTTCTAAGTTTTGGTGTTCAAAACCCGATGAAAGTCTTTCAAAGAAGTTTTACCTACAAGCTATCTACCAAAATTCTTCATTACTAAAAGCAATCCTAAAAAGGAACAAAATTTTGAAACTTGAAGCCACCAATGCTAACTATACAAGTCACACAAACAAGAGACCCACCATAAATACTTCATCACTCTTGGAGGCAATCTAGTTACATGAAGAAGAAACGAAATTTACAACAAAGCTTAGATCAAAATTTGAATTTAGAAATTAGAATAATAGACAAGGAAATGTGAGTTATCATGGTAAAAAAAATCTCTTTTAAGATTAAAGATTAAATGAGATGGACCTATATAAGACTCTATTGTGATAACAAGCAACCATAAATATCACACACAATATGTGCAACATGATAGGACTAAGCAAAGAAAAACTAAACTGTAGTTTTATTTGTACACCATAATATCTACAAGCGATCAAAAAGCAATGCCTTCACAAAAGGACTCAATAACGCACAATTTCAAGAGATTATAGGCAAGCTAGAAATGGAACAAATCTATTCCTATCTTGAGGAAAGTTGGAAGGCATGCATATAATACAATCTTCTTTTTATTGGACCCAAAAATTCATGCAAAGAAGAAAATTATGATCCCACGAATGCATGCCAAATAAGTGGGATGCATACAAAAAATGAAATTAAGATCCCGTATATTTCAAAGAAGAAAATTAGGATCCCTCATATTCAAATGAAGAAAGAAATTGGGACCCAATGAATTGATGCTAAAAAAGAAGATCTAGAGTATGCTCTAAAATATGTATTTATTTATATAGATGCGAATAGTTTCTTATTTCATTACTAGATCAATTTATATATTATCTTGTATCAAATAACTTGTGGAATAAGAAAGAATTATTTCCTTCTCTTGAGTTCTCCGCATCAGTTAAGATAGTAAGAATACAACCATCATCAATCAGATAATAATAATGAAAATATAAAACAAAAAATTAAATTCCAATGTTCAATGGGAAGAAACAAATTAGATGACTATTGATTAGAGTGTATGTATTTCATTGAGCTTGACATTTACTAACTCAATTAGGTTGAGTAAAGCTATGGTAGGACTTAACTTAAAATAATGGGTCTACATAGATCAATTGATCAAGTTTAGCATGACTTTTAGAAATTGAGTATTTTATCCTTGGCATACAATATTTCAAAAACAAATTACTACATCAATCAAAGAGGTTAACAACAACATAACATAATGGCATTCCTCAACTAATATTGTGATGGCAATGCTTCAATATTCAACATGAATCTCAACAAAAATCCATAGGCGCTTAAATAGCATTTGCTCTATACTTTTTAACTACTAAATGTCCTTTTATTCTAGCAATTAAAATTTATTCCCTAAAATATCCCCCCCCCCCCCCCTACTATGTAACCCAAGATTTAAATACAATATTTTAAGCACTAACGTCCATGAAAACCCATTAAAGCATCTAATTCAATGTTTAAAATCTATATAGATTTTAAAGTAGCTCAAGTTATGGTAGCAATGGATACCAACTTGGACATGATTTTGAAAAGAATGGATCAAATGATTTATGAAATGCAACTACAAAGAATTCTTCAAGAGAACAGAAGTATGAAAATGTTAAGGGTTAACGTCCATCAAATCATGACCACGATATTCTTCTGATTGTTTCAATAATGTCAACGATGGTAAAAAGTATGAAAATATCAGAAATATTCCATCAATTTGTAAAGATGAACTTCAATACTAGAAGTAAACAATGTCTTATGTCCATACACTCAGAACTACAAGAGGCCATTGAATCCAATATCACATACATCTACAGGGTAGAACTGATATAGCTACATAAGCAAGGGTAGAACTGATATATCTACGTATGCAAGAAAAATAAACCAACTTCAAAAACTCAATCATAAGAATGTTGGATTTCAATATCCACATATCATTTTTGTATATATATATATATATATATATATATATTTTTTTTTTTTAATTTGCATATGTTTATAGATAACGAGGGAGAAAAAAAGAACACTTATAGTAACAATACACCTTAAAGAAAAAAGAGAAACCTAAGTTTTTAGACACATGGAATATTGATTTTTTTTTGAGATAAATTAAATTTTAAGCATGCAAGTATTTTAATGAAATAAAAATATTCAAATAATCAAAGAATTGTCATTGTCGGTTTTCTCCAATCACATAAGAAAAATGGAAAATAAAGCAAGTCTTGATGGAAAAAACATCTCCCGTTTGAAACTTTTCAAATGTAAAAATAAAAAAGAGAGCTCATTTCCTGTATACTATTTTTAAAAAGTTGCATTTCTTAAATCTAAATAATCAATATCTATATATCTATATGCTGTATACAAAAAGACAGAATTTTTTTTTAAATTCTTTAAAATGAAACCGAAATTTTGGAATGAATTTTTAAAAGTGTTTTATATTTAACTTGTAGATTTTTAAATACCATTTTTTAACAATATTATTTTTTCTAATAAACATTTGACTACGCAATACATTAAATCCAATCTCATCCTAATTGGTCAATCTACTGTCATCAACCAATGTTATTGAACAAATTTACTCTATCCTTTTATAAATAATTAAATACTAATAAAATGCAATTACAAAAATAATCATTATAATTGTCAAAAATATATAAAACCTTCACCTTTATTATAATTTAGAAATCATGATGTAAATTTACCCAAGCAAGTTGAATTGAATATAATTCCAACAAACACAAACCATTAATGAGGATACTATAGTAGTCCTTTTGGTGGAGTCAGCCAAGACAATTTTTTCACTATCTTATTCAACAAACTAAATATTCCTTATAAAAACATTTTTTAATCATTTTTAAAATCCTGCATCGCATTGAATTTTTTTCCTGTCATGAAGTATTAAGTGTCACAAATAACAATAAATGATGCGAGTGTACAGATAGCAAGGAAAGGGCTTACCTCTTTCCTGTGTTCTCTCGTGACTAACTTCTCTTCTTCAAAAAACCTCAATGTCCGTCGAAGTTGTTTAGAATGCAACTTCAAAGCCTTAGCCAAATCTTCCTCTCTAACCCATTGGCGCCTACAACAAAGAAATAAAAAGAATAAGGATATTAAGCAATCAGAATTTGCAATTCAGCATACAATACAGTAAAATGAGCCCCTCTTCGCAGAGGATATACTATGAATCGAAGAAGCATAATTATATAACAGAAACACATCAAATTAAAAACTCTAATATCATGTTGTTTCAAATAAGCTCCAAGTAGTTTTGCTTTGGAAGCAGACGGATACACAAAGCACTGACTAAATATGTTCCTGGACACAAACTTCAACAAGGAAACCTTGACAAAAGAATTAAAACTTAGAGGCATCAAAAAAGAACTTGGATCTTTGGATTTCAGGAGGATCCATCTTCCTAAGAAATACTTGCAGCAAATAGATGTCCTATACCACGTCCCAACACCCAAGAGGAATATTCCAATAATCCAGTGGCCAAATTACAGCTAAGAACCTTTTTTTAAAGGCTTTTAATACAATTCATCAGTAATATTGCTGAATTAAATTTAATGTAGTAATAAAATACTTTGGGGGAAGATCGCTGATGTAGAACGGGTAGGAGGTTTTGAATCCTAAGGGTCTTGAAGAGCAACTCATGAGATCTAAACAGCAGCTTTTGGCATTTTTGAGTGGGAACAACCATCAATCTTGGTTTAGAATCCTTGGACAGGGGTAGGGATCTTTCCAATCGGCTGGACAACAAGTCGTATGGCTCAGGAAATCCGAACAGCAGCCATAAGAGGGTGTTGGACAGCAGCAGGGAGGTTCTGGCAGTGGCACAGTGAATTTCCTTTGCTGGAATTTCCAGGGCAGCAGCAGTTTTGAGGCTTCTGTAGGGTGGGGAAGCAAGGACAGTGGCTGGAATTCCTTGGCTGCAGTAGCAGAAGGTAGAGGGCTCAATGTGGGAAGAGTTCTGAGAGGGATTGGGGTGGAGAAACCAACGTACAGAACTTTGGTTAAATTCGGCCAGCATAGGATTGTGATGGAGATTTATTTCCCAACGTAAAAGGAGGAGTTTGGAAAGATTTGGGGGGGAATTACAGCCAGGAGGGTTTCGGCCAGATTTAGATGAGGGATATGGAATACTTTCCAAATGTGGATATGTGATTAGGAAATAAATCCCTAGGATTTATTAGATAGGGGGCCGGTGGTTTAATGATAGAGGAGGAGATTGGGGAGGTGATTTTGGGTGCTTAATTTAAGGCTTTAAAATTTAGGAAGGTGTTTAAATAAATCTTATTTGAATTTGAAATTCAAATTGATTTAATTAAAGAACTTTCCTAAATAAATTATAAATTAGAAAAGATTTTGAATTTCAAATCAATTAAATTTGAATTTCAAATCTATCCAACTTCGCCTCAATCTAATTTAGGAAACAAAGCTGAATGGGGGAATGAAAGAGGTGGGGACCATGTGGAGGCCGGCGGCATGGAGATAGGGGGAGAGGGAGTTTGTGGAGAAATTTAAATCCCTTTCCTGAATGGTCTCTTTAATTTAGGAGAAGAAAAAATTCCACCCAAATTAAATTTGAATTACATCATGAATGAGATTCAATACTTTCCTAAAATAGCTTTCTAATTAGGAAACTAATTGAAATTCAAAATTTGAATTTCAAAGGATGAAAATATTTCCTAAATTATTTGAATTCTTAGGTAAGCTTTAAGATGACATTGACTCCTCATTCATGGAGACAAACAAGGGTGGCCGACGGTGGGCTTGGCTCGGGTGGGGCGTGGAGGAGCTAATGGGGAAAAGGGAGGCTAGAATCCGGCGGCCAACGAAGATGGGGAGGAAGAAGATGAAGATAACGAAGAAGAACAATAAGGAGCAAAAAGCAATAAACAAAATATCAAGATACAACCGCGAGCCCGGACACATCCTGCGGCTGACGGGTACTACGCTGCCCTTCTCCAAGGGACTTCACGCCACGAGCCCGGACCCATCCTGCGGCTGGTGGAAACCTCGTCTCCCTCCCATAGGGATTTCACTCTCGTCCTCTCTCAAGAAGAACACAAGTGCAAACACACAAATTTTATTATAATTCCATCATACCTAATACATGAGAAGGGGCCTCTATATATAGGCCTTCAAAGAAATTAAAAGACATATTTGCCCCATGGGCTTACATAAGAAAAGAGGGTAAAAAAGGGAAATTGCAAAACTAAATTAAAATACACTTAATAAACGAAAATAAAACAAAGTGATCTTGGTCGTCGATCTTCAGCTCCTCCTCGGATTGGCATGGACGGTTGGATGTCCGCATCAATCGCCAATAAAGATTCGCATGAAACAATTCTGACAAAAATAGGCATAATAACATGTGCGCATTTTAAAAGTTAAGATTTGAATCACAAAGCCCATTATCAGACTTTCAAATCCATGATTAAATAGTCAAGAATAATACAGCATAAACAAGTGAAGAGATCAAATGAACATTAAAAAGCTATAAAAAGTAAAATACAGCAGCCCACAGTTTGTTTTTTTCGAATTTCCATCAAGCAGTTATGTATGACATATCCTTAGACAGCACTGATTAAGAATCAATACAACACCACAATATAATCGCAATATGATATCAAATTGACTCATAAACAATGTTGTAGAATATTATGGACAAAGTCATTTTTCTGTGGCATAAACTCTCTTTCAATGAGATCATCTGCGCCAACCTAGTAAAATAGAACAAATATAGTTCCCTTGTAAGAAATTGGACAAATGTTGATTGGTTTTTCTGACTTTTTGTTGGGTTGCAGCCTACCTTTGGTTTCCTCAACGGTTTTCATCCTTTAACAGAGGATGAATTCACTGTTACGCAACAAAACAGATAACCACAGCTGCTATTAGTCTCAGACCTAGTTTGATTGGACATTTTTTGTGCTTATTCCTTTTTAAAACTGTAAATTTATTTATTCTTTATTGTTTGGTTCCTCAAACCACATTCCCAGTAAACACTATTTTTTTTTTTCATTTTTCTGTTGTTTTAAGAAAGCTTTTTATATATGCTTCTCCGTTAGAAAACTTCTTTCTCTGAATCGATGTTTCTTAAAACTACCTTTTACAAAAGTACCGGATAATCAAACGAAACCTCAATCTCTTTTCCAGATTAGTTGCAATCAGCCGATGAAATTGTGGCATTCGCGAACTCACTGGTATGGCCAATTTTAGCGAACTATAAGGAAGAAAAAAATATTGAGGCCGACAACTCTGCTATGGCTAGGACTTTGAGTCAAAGGTATACGGAGAAAGGAAAAGGAATAGGAAGAAAAACTACAACAACAAGCCTTTATCCCACTACATAGGATCGACTACATGAATCATTTTTATTCATTGTGTTCTATTAAAAGTAAATTTCTCATTTAAATCTAATAAAAAAGACATTTCTAATACTTTCTAACCAACTCTTTAGATACTCCTCTACCTTCATTAACATAGGCCGGATCTTATATATCTACTCTCCTAATAGGGTCATTGAAAGGCCAACATTTTCTGTTACCAAACTATCTAAGGTTTTAATACTATTTGCCACTTGAGCTATTCCAACCTTTTCACATATGTACATGTTTCGCATTCTGTAAGACTAATGCCAATTAAATGTTTCCCTTGCTTCCCATTGCTCTTAAGGCCTAGTTACAAGAAGGATTTATGGCTAACTAATTCCGAAATGAGATTTAAAAAAATACATAAAAATCTAGATCTGGCCAGTGGCCTCCAAACAATTAATATAAGAAAATTTCTATCCAAACTTGTTAAGCTGTTTAATAAGACATTATCCTAAAGCTGATCATTTTTATTGATAATTAAAATGAAAAAAGAAACCTACAATAACAACAACAACATCATCAAGCCTTCATCCCCACTACATGGGGTCGGCTACATGAATCTTTTTTTCTCTATTGTGTTTAAGAGTCAAATTTTCATTTAAATTTAATAAAGAAAGGTCATTTCTTATATTTTTTAACCAAGTCTTTTTAGATCTACATCTACCTTTCTTAACATAAGCTAAATATAATACATCTACTCTCCTAACCGGGACATCAGAAGGCCGCAGTTTTATGTGACCAAAAGTATCTAAGGTGACTCTCTTCTCTCTAATCTTATATGCCATTGAAGCTACTCCAACCTTTTCACACACACACACACACACACACACACACACACATATATATATATATATATATATATATATACTTGTTTCGTATCCTACCTCTAAAAGTAAAGTCACTCATCCACTTGAGCATCCTTATCTTTGCAACACTCAACTTAATATTAAGCTTCTCTTTTAATGACTAAAATTTTGGGTCATAAAGCATTGTAGGTCTCATCACCATCTTATAGAATTTTTCCTTAAGTTTGAAGGGTACTCCTCTATCACACAACAAGCCCAATACATTCCTCTAGTTCAACTATCCAACTTGAATTCTACTAATAATATCCCCATCCATTTCACCGTCAATCTAAACAATAGACCCAACATATCTAAAACATGTACTCACATTAATGATTTGATAGCTCAAAGTCACAATTCCCTCACTAGATCTATTACTACTAAAATTACAATCCATATATTCAGTTTTAGATCTACTCAAACGAAAACTTTTATACTCTGAGGCTGACCTCTGTAATTCAAATTTACCTTCAACTCCCTCTCTAGTCTTATCAACAAGAAGAATATCATCAGCAAAAAGCATACACCAGGTTACATCCTCTTGCAAATGTTTAGTAAGAATATCCATGACTAAAGCAAAAGGATATGGGCTTAAGGCTGATCCTTGATGTAATCCAACTAAAATAGGAAAATACTTGGTCAAACCACCTTGTTTTTTAACACAAGTAACACCACCTGCATATATATCCTTAAGCTTCTTATTTTTTATCTTTTCTTGTACATTTTGATTCCACTACCAACTATTTTTATTATTAGAAGCTTTTCCTTTTGAAACTCCAAGCATATCCTTTTACAACAATCTTAATATTACTAGCTATTTTTTCCCACATGACATTCGCTTCCTCATACACAAACAAAACCTTAAGATATCGAATCTTATTTTCATTGGTGTTTTTTAAATGCCCTCATCTAATCTTAAAATAATATTTTACTATATTTTCCATATTCTGCCCCTTTATTTTAAAGTCCAAAACTAATAAGCGATGTTAAGTACTTAAAATTTCATTCGGAATAACTTTACAATCTTTGCAATATGAACGATCTATTTTTTTTATAAGAAAATAATCAATTTGAGTTTTACTATATCCATTCTTATAAGTGAGGAGATGTTTATCTCTTTTTCTTAAATAAAGTATTTGCAATAAAAAAATCATAAAATCATGGGCTAGACTCTAGAGTAAAATCTAATATAGTTTAACTACATTCATTAGTCACTCTAAACTCAAAGCCACCATGGATACTTTTAAAATCATATACCTCTCAACCAATATGTCCATTTAAATCTCCTCCAATAAAAACTCTTTTTTCAAGAGGAATCTTTTGAATTAATTCTTCTAAATCATTTCAGAATTTAAATTTTAAATATGACGTATTAAAAGATTTTTGTCATAATTTTATCTTCAATTCTATAAATTTATATCCTTAAAAGCATCTACCTCTCTACCAACCTACATAAGGAGCACAAGAACTTATAATCTTATTAATCTTAGCATCAACAATAATCTTCAAAGCTATAATTCTATCTTCAATTCTATCAATTTTTATAATATTATCCTTCAAACTCTTATATATAATTGCATCTACATCATTTCTAGTACGACTTCTACTAGAATACCAAAGTTTAAATCATAGACTATCAACCTCCTTAGCCTTCTTTCCAACTCATTTAGTTTCCTAAATGCATAAAATAGTTATCTTCATATAAATCATTATATCAATTAATTTCATTAATTTGCCTAAAAGAGAACCAACATTTCAAGATCATATTCGAATTCTAATTTCATAGACTAGCTTCTTTGCTCACATCTATCCATGATGTGGGAACACTTGCCAATTTAACAAAGCACCCAGGCTCCGATGTAGTGGCCCTTACACATTTCTCGTTGTATTCAGGTCATACAGTGCATCACTTCCTGAGAACGCCCTAGCATTAACACAATGTATTAAAGAATTCGTGTCATGATTATCTGACAAACTTTACGCTGGTTGTCAACTACGTAACTCCCCCTCCACTTTTCTCATACAGGACCTGGGACCTGGCAATGGCAGTGTTTAATATGTAACAAAATATTTCGTGGAATTATTATCCGTCATTTGGGTAGCTAAAAAAGAGAGAAAACCTTTATAAAGTGAATTCTAGAGAACTGTCCTAAATTATTTTATTTCTTCGTCATTGATTGGTTGACCAAACCTATTGGGGATTTAGCCTAAATTTATACAAGATTTTCTACTAGGCTTTGAAAAGTGAATTTTGAACTTACCCAAACTCCTTCAATATGGATCATAAATCCTAATTGTATGGCTTGAATTATGGAGTTAGTTTCGACTTCTCCAAAAGTTAAATAAACTTCAATTTAGGCATACTCATTGATTTGGGTGAAAATTATGTCAAATTTTCATATTTTTGATATTTTTGACACATTTAACATGAATTAAGGTCTCCTCTAAATAGGCCCCCTTCTTATTTTATGCCTATATGGAGCTTATTGGCCCTAATTTGAGAATTGCTAAATATCATATTTTATTTGCTCACTCAATTCAGTCCATATTACACTGAATTTGAGTTATATAGCGTATTAGATCACAACTCTCGCTCATTTCCCCTTGCAAAGACCATTAATCAGAAAGCAAATAGAATATATGTTTGACCCTTCAATAATATAGTCAGCTCAACAAAAGACAACTTTTTAGTGTAGATGACCCATGAATTGTGATTGGACCATTTAATGTGTCCAGCCCAAGCGTAAGTAATCATCTATGTTATTATCGATGAACCGTTGGTAGTAATAGATACACCTAATAATGATGTTGGACCAAGTTCCTTCAAAAATGAATGACCCATAGTAACATACCAATGAAACTTAACAACCAAATTTTGAGCTGAAATAGTACATTGTTATTCAAATATAATTTTGTTGCCTTCAGCTGGTGTAAATGGCTTATTATTGCAAATTGGAACCATTCTTGAGTGATAGTAATAGTTGGCACTCCACGACATCACATGAGATCTTTGGCTTGATCTACTTGAATAGCCCTTTACAAGAAAATTTTGAACCTATAAAAGTATATTAATAAAAAATTCACATTCTTACCCTTGCTTGGCAGTTATCTCCTTCTCATTATATGTTGCTCACTTATAGTTTCTTGTAGGATCTATATCTCTTCTTAACACAACAATTAATCAATTTCTTTTGCCAAAATCAAAATTTTTCTCCTGGGTACTTGCTGAGTCCTAAGTATACTCACATTGTGATGCTCTCTGATACTCATCCTATCCTTCTAAGAAATAGGGTGGCCAACGGATTTTATGCTTAGGTGGAACTCTTAGAATCTTTTTATAAGACAATTGAGCAAGCATATTTTTTATCATTAATCATTTCCAATCTCTCATCATCACTTTGATAACCAATGATTTAGGTGCCTATGGATGGAAGCAATGCACATGGATACTAACCTAAACTTGAATTTATCAAAAACCACACTACAATCATATTAAGCTATCAAATTGACTCAAAAATTATGTTATGTAAGACTTCTCTATATCTTAGGCTTTCTTCAAGAGGCGTGCAAAGATCTAGAATTTCCTACGAGATTAAATGCAAAAACCACAATTAGTAGTGAGTTATAGAATAATCACAATTAGAAGTGAGTTTTAGAATAATCTCATAGGGCCCACTGGGCCACTGCTAATACTTTGTGGGCATGCACTCCTAGATTATGCAGAACAAGGGAGCGATTGAGTCATTTTCTCTCCAATCATCACTTTTCATTCTCAATTTTTGGGTTTTTTTTTATACTGAATTATTAATTAATGTTTTCTTGTAATTTAACATTCAAGTATTAAACTTATGCTAAACTATCAACACTGTATTTAAACTATTGTTTATTATTTCACATTGTAAAGGTAGATTGGTCTTTATTATAGCTTGGTATAGCATTACAGTAATATTTTTTTGCAAACTCTTTTCTGGTGGTGTTTTGCATGCATACTCAACTTCAAGTTTATTTTATAATTTGGAGGTTATGCCACCATCAATTTAAGATGAACCTCAACTAAACCAGCTTATATTTTAGACAACCATATGCCTTAACCCCACTTAAGGCTTAAGCTTAACATAAATTGGCTTAGCTTAACATAAGTTTCAACCAAAAAAGCCCTCAGATTACACATAATATAGAATCCTATAGGTGAAAGTAATGCGCTCTGATACCAATGTAATAACTTAAATTTTAATTGATTGATGAACTTTTAATAACCTAAATTGAAATTGATTAGAAAATCTTACATACAAGGAAATCTGGCTGGGAGCATTGCAGCGCTATTATGGCAAGGACAGCGACACTGGCCTCTCTGTGTAGATGATTTTGTGTGAGAAAGTGCGACAGCGCTAGGCTTTGGCGCAGTGGCGCTGATTCTTCTATTCTAAGTGTTTTGGGGCAGCACTACAGGGTTCTGGTCTCGAGTGCTGCGGCACCAAGTTAGAAAATTTATTGTTTAAAATATTTATTTTCATTATCTCATTTAAGTATTCCCTAAGCCATCCCCAAACCCCCGTTCACATGTCCTTGGTCGAGGAAGGAAGGAGAGAAGAGCGGGAGAAAGGAGAGAGGGAAGAGAGAAGTTTTACTTCGAGGCATTTATGTTCATTCTTTCCAATTAACAAGTTGCTCTGATCGTGGTAGATACTCCGAATCCTACTTCTATTTTCAATAATTTTAATTCCGAGTTTTTCTCTCTAATATGCTTGAAATGCATTATCTCACGATTTAGCGAATTTTTATCCATGTAACTTTTGATATGCCATATATATCCTCATTCAGCACATTTTGACATGATTAATTGATATTTGCATATTTAGCATTTTAACTGAAATAAAAAGAATAGGGTCACACACGAAATAAATTAGGATTATTACATCTATTCCAACAGGTCTAATAAGACATGCATCTGATAAAGTTTATATGGCATGGCAAGCATATTGACATGAGCTCATTGGTAGGAAACGAATATTGATAGTATAGTACTAAAATAATCTACACGTTAATTGTACTAGATACATACATGATACAAGATACAAGTTATTATAATTGGTGAATATATAATATGGCATGTGTGTATAGCTGCAAGAAATGCTAGCTAGTTATTAACCGATTCAAGCTGGCCAGAGCAAGATGCCTTGCACAGGAGGATAAGCCGACGAGCTTTTTTTTTTTTAAATAATGAGTTTGTAGTGTAATCCTAAAACTAGATACAATATATAAGATGGGAGTCATAAGGGTACAAGATACGCCGACAGACAATATTGAAGACTTTTACAAAAAGCCACTTGAATATAACAAAGACAATAACATGATATGACAAGATACAGGAAAATATCATATAATCTGACCATACCAATGACAATAACATGATATAATAAGATACAAGAAAATTTCATATGATTAGTCAGACATCCTATCTTGTATGAATTTTTTTATATATATCTTACATGAATATGATAATATATGCATACAACATGATTTCATATGATTAAATATGACATGCATAAGTTATATAGTATGCATGATACATGAACCGGATATGTGTTAAGATTGATACAGGTACAAGATACATGATACTGAAATATGATATACTACATGATAGATAATACATGGCACTTATATATGATATTGATATATATATATATATATATATATATATATATATATATATATATATATATATATATATATATATATATATATATATATATATATATATATATATAACACATGATACATCTGAATCAACATGACATGATGTGCATAATAATTGAGACATTGATACATGAGGCTATAAGATAGATACACTACTATTCATGACAAGGCATAAAAATGACTTACATGTATGGACAACTGATAGAGAACAAATATGATTACATTGATTCATATGATAGTCTTTCCTCTAGCACTTCCCATGATACACTAGAATAGGACTAATTCAAGGATTACTGATAAATCTCATAATTATTGCTCATATTTATTGGTACTATTCACATTAATCAATATTGTTCATATTGATATGCTACTGATCACATGGATTGTTACTGTTCATATTGATGATCTGAATAATTATGTGTATATTTTTTTGTTGTTTATGCATTGAGTGTAATGGTATATTCAGATAACCTATTAGGCCTCGTACTCATTACATGGTTTACATAATTTCAGGGGAGTATAAAGACCCGGTGGAGCAAGATTGATCCAAGGTTATTGATATAGATATTTTTATCTTATGTTATTTATTCTTTTGTCATCATGAATGAGTAAGAGATAAACTAATATGATAAATTGTATTCATGGCTATTGTATATGATTTTTGAGATATATATATATATATATATATATATTCACTACATTATTCTAGTATATGAATGTTATTGGTGACTCAACTATATAATTAAAAGATTAAAATAGATAATTCTTCCTGATTATATTATGAGGTGTGATAACCAACCTGACCCGAAATCAATTGAAAACAACAATACAGTCATATTATGATATCAAATTTACTCAAAAATAATACTATGGAATGTTGTGGAACCAATAGGATTTTTCAATGACTTAGGCTTCCCTTGAGATGCACGCAAAGATTTATGATTGCCTATGAGATTAAATGCAATAATTCTAAAAATAAAACCAAGAGAGAATGGATCCTTGGAAAGGATTTGGAGAATAATTGGTTGTTTCCACCTCCTTGTTGCCTAATTTACTACCTTCAATTTCCTCTTAGTCTCAGCCTTTAATACTGAATTAATTCACTATTACAGAATAATAAAAGAATGAACAACAACTATAGAGCTCAATTCCTTTCCAGATGGATACAACCAATAGTTGAAATAACAATAGCACTAAATTATCTATCCTGGCTGATACTAGTGAACAAAATTTGAGGATATTGGCATATAGATTTTGCCTGAGACTAAAAACTAACACCAACTAAATTGAAATGTGTTCCACTTGGTTTCTATTTATCTTAAAGCCTAGTTATAAATTTTATTTATGGCCATCTAATTGCCAAATTAAAAAAATCAAATAATTAAATTAAAATTCAAATGTATCCCACAAATAGGAAAGAAGAGATAGTTCCTATCCATTGTACGAAATGCAATCATAAGGCAAGTCCTTATCTAAATGATTTTCATTTGTATCGATAATTAAATGAAATTAAATATAAGAATATTCCTCGGAATTATTTTCCTTAATTTGGGCACCTATGAGAGAGAATGATCTTTATGAAGTGAATTATGAATGGTTATTATGACTTCCTTAATTTCTTCGACTATGATTAGCCACCCCATCCTTTAAATATATTTGGCTTGAATTTAGTCAAGAATTTTTGCATGCATGATTTGATTTGTGGTATTATTTTTTGGCTTATCTAAATTCTTTAAATATTGACAACAAGTCTTACTTGTATGGCTTGAATAGTAGAGTTAGTTTTGACCTTTCAAAGAATCTTTCACAAGTGATGCATAAAACCATCAAAAGACAATTTATTTGATCAATAACCAACCAGCAGGCAGCCTATATGAATATAGCTGAAGAGAAATTTACACATCACAAATCCTCTACTTGTAACAAGACTATTCAGAAATATTATTAATGCAATAACCAGCAATATGTGGTTGTCTCCACAATTTATGCATTTGAATGCAGCAACAACAACAACATCAAAACTTTATCCCACTATCGGGTCGGCTACATGAATCTTTTTTCTCCATTGTATATTAAAATCGAATTCTCATTTAAATCTAATAAAAAAAATCATTCCTAATATTTTATAAAAGTCTTTTTGGGTCTACCTCTACCTTTCTTGATATAAGTCAAATCTAATACATTTGCTCTCCTAGCCGGGTCATTGAAAAGCTTTTTAGTCCTTGAACAGGAGACCGAATCTATACCTGGTGAGCGCATCAAGGACAACCACTGTCATTCCCCTGTTATCGCCCCTCCCGGTCTTTGGTTGGTTATCGCCCTTCATGGTAATGTCATCGTAGAAGGCCCGAGCCGCGAGCCTCACCAGCCTGACCAACATCAGAAGCCAGAGATTCTAGTCAGAAGAAATCGAGAGAAACGCATAACCATAAGCAGCTGAAATAAAGAAGAATGATGCTCGGGGAAGAAAAGAACGGGAAAGCCTCAAATTAATAACAATTCATACCTGTTGAAGGGCTCAAAACTACTCATTGTAAGACGGAATGAGGAGGCAATCTTTCAAGAAGGATTTAACCTAAATTCTGCTAAACAACAAAAATGAAAAATGACTGTCCGGCAGAATCTTAAATCCCGTTTCTCCTCCGCCGTATCTTGTATCCCGGATAAACCAAATTAGGGCACTGGGCGGATGTAACTCTCCTTCACCAGCGACTGATCCCGTCGATTCCCTCCCAACGAGAAAGCGTCGCTACTTCTCTCCGCTTCTTTGCCGTCCACGGTTTCGCGAATGGTACGACCGTACGAGGATTAGGGAGAGATGGCATGATTCAACGGTTGGGAATTTACCATTCAAGTTTATATCGAATCCTTAATTTATTGTTCTGTTTTATTTTGATATTGTTTAAATTATTAATATTTATATATATGTTTTATTTTGATATATATATATATATATATATATATATATATATATATATATATATATATATATATATATATATATATATATGTAAACATATAAAGAGTTTAAAGTCTTAATTTTGCATAAAAATCCAATACAAATGCATATATCGGAGAAATGCATGACTATAGAGGCATCAAAAATTTTATGAGAAAAATCAAGGAGATGGAAAACCATGAGATTTGGCCCAATTAAAATGATTATATTAATGTTTATCATCAGTTACATATAACATCCTTTTTCATAGGAAAATATTAATTTAATGCAGTAAACAGACAACATATAAATATGTGGCTGATTAAAAAGAACCATATGACGTAAGAGTTGTCTTTAATTGTTCATTTATTTGTTTAGTTGTATTCCTCTAGCAAGAGTAGAATAGAGACCATGATGTCCAGCATAAATCCCATTGTTGACATCAAGAATCAAAGTTGGTGTTGATAGCGTGCATCAATCTTATAAAGTTATGATATATGCTGAAATTGTTAGCAATGGTAAGTGATAAAGTAAATAGTTGTTGGAGTAGCCTAGTGATAATGATTAGAAGATTGTAGGTCAAAGGGTCTTGGTCGGGTGATGGTGTTCCAAAAGATTGTAGTTAGTGATAAAGGTAGGAGGATCGTAGTTGGGCGACGGTAGTCGAAAGATTATAGTGGTGTGACAATGCTTAGAAGGATTATAGTTGGGTGATGGTGGTCAAAATGATTTGTCATGACTAAACCTGATATAACCTATACACTCTTTAGGACCATACCAAGTCAAGTGCATGACCAATCAATTACTCATAATCTTTTATTGAAGAGAATTTTTTTTTATCATTTTAATTCACATACAAAGCAATAAAATCTATCAATACTTGAAATAAAATATCATCCATAATTTATAAACATTCATGTATATTCATCTCAAAATATATGTACGTACAATAATCGTGATTTATCATCAATTTCTCATATTCATTTTTATCATGATCACAAAAAAATTTATCTATCACATAAAAGAGATTACCAATACTTTAAAAATTCTCATTTTATCTACTCCGCTTATGCTTTAGCCTTCCCTAAAACATATTAAATAAATAGAGTGAGCATACAGCTAAGTAGGTCACACGAAACCTATAACTCTATTCAATGCAAATAAAGTAGATGATCAATACACATTATGAAACTCCTAAATATTCTTATAAGAATTTTTTATCTAGAATAATCAATATTTATTTCAGGAGTCATCATAAGTAGTGTTGTGTTTTAGCTTCTCTATTTTTTTTTCATAATTTTTTGGCACAATTAAAATTTCTTAAGAAATCTGCACCTATCAATACAAGAGGGGTTTTTGGAACCGTTTCACCAGAATTTTCTAAATAAAATAAGTTAATTTATGAATATTTTTTTATAATTTTTAGAATCCCTAAAATAATTTTTATGAATTTTCTCTTAAAATTTAATTATAATAATATTATTATATATAATTTAATTAAAAAATAAAAATATCTAAAGCCATTGTGAATTTATTTAAATGGCATGCATTTTTTCAAAAAAGAAAAAGGCAATAGAACTTTTGGAAAAAAAATTAAGAGAGAGAGGTGAGAGAAAAGAAAATTCGATTTTTTGGGGACTTCGGGCCTTTTTTGCCTGTCGACTCAATTGAAAAACTTGCTCTTTTCAATGTAAGTAACATTATGCTCATCTCTATTTTCAAAAATACGTAGTTTTTTATAAATTTTGTATTTGTTAGCTAAAAATAAGGAAAACTTTGCACAAGTAAAACTTTCACTGTGTAACTTTTTATATGTAATAAAGATTACGATTATGCACATTTTGAATATTTTTTAAAAATTTTACAACATGGGTTTTGAAATTTGCTGGGTTTTAGTGAATAGAAAATTATTTGGATGTTGAAAAATAATGTATTACAATAAAAGTTTTAAAACATCATTTTATATGATCCTTGATAATTTGATAAATTTTCTGAAAATATGCATTCTTGTCTAGTTAGATTTTCTATTGTCAACTGTTATACAACACTGAAATTTTGATGCATGCTCAATTACTCTTTAATTATTATGATATGATATGATGATATATGTACATATGTGATTAAATTATATATATTGGGAGAGATAAATGGTTAAAATCCTCTGAGAGTCTATTTGTATCAAGGAATTACTTAGAGATAAGGGGCAAAAATCATTTGAGATTATGTTTGAGATAGAGATGTATGATATGTTATGGTGTTATAAGCACAAATGAAAAGGTAATCATAAGGGGGCAGAATTATTTGAGATTTTATTTAGATTCAAGAGATGTGATATTAACTACTATGTGATATGAATTTTAATTAATTTATTTATTCATTACTGTTAAGTGCATAACTATTATGCATTTATTACATCTCTCAGTATAGTAATTTATTTATTAAAATTGCTTTTAACTTCTTTTTAATATTCAACAAAATATTTAATAAAAAATATTTAAAATTTTATATTAGTTTGTGTGGCTTAATGAGTTGTTGTAGCTCGCTATGATTTTACTTCTGACTTTCAGGATCTGGGAAGGGAAAATAGATTGTCGACTTGTAATTTAGGATGAGAATTGAGGTCGTAGGTATTTTGCTAGTTTTATTTTTTTGTACAGTCATGACTAGTTAAATTTCCACTTATGTGGTTATTGCATGTAGCCATATACTATAGTGTAGGTACATCAAATGAAATAAACTTTATGGTTTAAGTTAATTTTAGTATTTAGATGTTTTAGTAACTCTGTAGTCTGTAGTTTATTTTAATGAATATTGGAATAAAGTTTGAAATAATTCCAAAACTAGATATTGGGATTTGCTTATCACAGCTCAACACAATAGGACATGTCTTGATCAAGTTGCGATGTGACACACATGTTGTTATCAATATAATCATAACCAATGCTAAATTAATATTATTTTTTGCTTATGTATTAATTATATTCATATATATCAATATTGTGCATATGATTAAATTCAAGTATTATATATATATATATATATATATATATATATATATATATATATATATATATATATATATATATATATATATATATATATATATATATATATATATATATATATATATATATATATATATATATATATATATATATATATATATATATATATATATATATATATATATATATATCAATTATATGTATTATATTATCATATCAGATATATCATTATATCATGTTCCTGTATATCAATATTATGATTCAAATTACACTGGGGCATCATTATAATGTATCTGTCAATGCTATGGATCATATCATATTGGGAGCATTATTGAGTATGTAGAATATGAATCATGTAATACCATCATGTATATGATTGTGAAATACAAAATAAAGCTATTAGAATGATCATGTGTTATTATGGGTATCACATCATTATCATGTATGCTAATGATATGTGTCATATAAATGCCAATCATATGCCGGGCATAACAAATAAAAAAAAATCATGTATCGTCATAAGTTGTGTTTTTTACATTATCATATCAGAATATTACATCTGTATATCGTTAATTCAAATATATATTATCAGTAAGTCAAGATTCTAGTTAATCATATAATATCAGTCATATGATTATACAATATCACCTACCTTATAATATCAATCATATCACATCTTATTCATCTCAGTCATAGTCAAGTGGCTTTATATAGGACTTATCACTCCAACGAGTCTTATCTTCTCCCCTTATGCCTCCCATTATAATATATATCATGTAAATTAAAAAAAAAAACTTGTCGGCTAATAAGTGTAAATAATGTTATATTTAATGTGTTAATTTATTAGAAAAAATATATTATTTTAGTTGTATTTGTGCATAAAAATATAAAAAAATGAAAATTTTTTAACTATTGGTACAACACAGCGGCCTCAAACACAATACCGTCGCGATACCATTATTTACATCTTCAAAGCACCAAAATATGGACATGACGACATCTAGTCTCTATTTAGACAGTGATTTAGCACCGGTGGAGTTATCACTGCCAAGTCAAGGAAGTGGCACATGGACGCCACAATGCTCAATCGTCAGCAGCGTCATAGTGTTACAATTATAACCATTTAAGATATGTTCTGCCAGTGAAGCGACATGTCAACTCATTAAGCAGCGGGTCGATGTCAGTAAGCACTGCAGTGGAGGAAACCCTTCAGTCATGCAGTATTAGTTTATTTTATGAGCGTCGCGGCACAAGTAACTCGAGCATCGCAACACCAGAATCTGATTTGTGTGTTTTTCTATAAATATCACATTTGAAATGTTTGTTAGCGAGTTCATTCACTTAATAAAAGCCATACTTTAGAGTGTTTCTCTGAAATTTTCTTAGTTGTCAATCTTTATGAGTGACAACTAAGGAATAGATCCACTTTATTAGAGTATTTGGTCAGTGTTTGTGGAAGTAATTATGTAAGTTTAAGAAGTAGTATAAAAGATATTATTGAACCATCCGGTGATATATTTTATTATGTATTCCTTTCTTTTATGCAATTAATGGAAATGAGTCTCCTCCATTTGTTCTTCATGTATGGCAAAAAATTTTTGTTTTAGATTGATGATGTAAATTAAATATGAATTACTAATGATTTATCTTAATTTTCAAAGTGATGATATGATGTTTTTAATATACTAGGTCTTCGTTTAATGCTAATAATGGTTATGTGTCATTAATATCATGTGTAATGTGGAGCCTGGAACTAGGAAAGCAGACATAATCATTTATGTTGGATTGCTATGATGCAAGTATAGTCATAGTGCTTGTTATCTATCAAATTTATAGATATTGATTGTCATGAGGGGGTAATTAATAATACATGCTTTAATTACTCTTCTAAGATTTTTATAGTGTGACAGACTATGAGAGTTTATAGTGGTATTGAGAGTGGAATGAGTTAGCCCCTTCCTTTATCTCTTCATGCTTGTCTTAACGATCAATGATGCATATGCTCTGAATAAAATCACATTAAAAAGAAAATAATTAGGAAACATATTAATTTCCTGATAAAGTTTTAGAAGATTATTATGAAATAAGTAAATATTATTTCTAAAAACTAATAAACAATGTTGCACAAATTGAATTAAGTTTGATTTATTTTAAATTGATTGAAGCAAATCTTACCTTAATTGGATTTAGGTTTAAATAAATCAAATTAGAAAAAAATATTTTTGTAAAAATATACCCGAAATTGGTCGAATTTGGGTCCGAAAAATCATCCCAATTTCAAAAACAGGTCGGGTTTGGGTCATGTTAAAAAGTGTCGGTTTAAATTTGGGGTTGACCCGAAAATCAGTTTTGACTGCCCTAAAAATATAGCTTTGAGAACCAATATTCAACTTTCTAGCTGCTTGGTGCACTTGCTATCTTGTAAGCCAATATTCAACTTTCTAGGTGCTTAGTGCACTTGCTATCTTGTAACTTTGTTATGTTGTGTATTATGTTAAATATTTTGTCTTATTTGTATTAACACATGTTTTATGTATTTTTTATCACTCGTATGAAAGCATGTACTTTTAGTATTTATTTATGTGTTTATTTACATTTTATTAAGTTCCCTTCATACTTAAATTATTATTGTCCTCCAATTATTTTTATATTATGATTATTTAATTAACTATTATAAAAATTATAATTAAAATTTAATATTTTAAATGAACTTTTTTTATACTTTAGTAGTGAGAAATGAACTTTGTTTATACTAGTTTAAATTAGGGCGGCAAGCGAACTGAGCCGAGCCGAGTATGTGAGTATTCATGTTTGTGTTCATTTAATATCAGCTTGTTCAAGTTTGTTTCATGTTTGTTCAAGTTTTATTGTTTGTGTTCATATTTGATTCATTTAAATTAATGAGTGTTCATGTTCGGTTCAAATTCAATTCATGTTCGGTTCGTTTAGCGTTAATCGAGCTTTAAATAAACAAGCACGAACGAGCTATAAACAAGCTCTACTTTTAGATGTTCATTAACTTAACAAATTAATGAGTTTTATTGAGCTTCATAACAAACGATTACATTAAGCATATTCGCGAGCATATTTAACGATTTTTTTTTAAACTATCAAACAAACATGTTCATGAACATATCTATAATAAAATATTAATTACTTTTATCGAGCTTATTCACAAGTTCAAAATCGAAGACGAATCGAACTTTTATAGAGCTTAATATTGAGCTTATTCACGAAATTCAAATGATGTTGTTCGCGAACATAAATGAGTCGAACACATCACTGTTTAAGCTTGGTTATTTAAAAATCGAGTATTATAAATATTGTTCAAGTTTGTTTGTTTAGTTAATTAAATGATTACAAACGAGCTTTAATCGAATCGAACAACGAGTAGCTCGTCGAACACTTGGCTTGCTTGCAGCCCTAGTTTAAATGAACTTTATTTATATTTCATAGGTCGGAAAAATTAATACTTAACTTATTCAATTATTTGAGCTATTTTCCTAACTATAATTTATAAGTTGTACATTTATAAATTTAACTCTTAAAATAAAAAATGAATAATTAATATTAAAATTAGATATGGGTAGATTAAAATTAGAAATCATAAGCTAGCTTGAAGTTGGAATTAATAATCTCATTAAGTTCATGCATTAAAATTATTAAGATTGTATGGAAGTTGAAAACAAAAGCTAATATTCAAAATCATTAATTATGTACTACATAAAAAAGAAAAGAAATTATACTATAGTTCTAAAAAAGAAAAGAAATAAAAAAATTATATAAAAGAAAATGATGAGTACAATAAAAATTTGGTATAACTAAAAGCTTGAGATATGAAATATAATCTTATACAAAAATTATAAATGATAAAATAAGAGAGCTAATATAAGGGATTATGAATTAATGAAAGTATAATTTTAACTACAAACATATCTAATTATTAAAACTGCATTATTTACTTCAATATTCAAAAGTTAAATGATTAAATCTATAATTTATAAAATACAAATTAGGTAAATACAATAACGATCGATTAAGTTAACTATTAGTATTATTCCAAACTAAAAGTATAACCATGATTCATTTTTACTAACTCTAGATAGTGATGTATCATCCTATATTTTAGTAATTTTAGATTGTCACTTTTTTTTGTTAATCAATTAATCAAAATTATAATTTTTTATTTTATTGAGGACAAGCAAGAGTTTAAGTTGGGGAGGATTTCATAAGTGTAAATAATTTAATATTTTATGTGTTAATTTATTTGTGAAAACATATTATATTAGTTTTATTTGTGCAAAAAAATACATAAAATAAAAAATATGCACCAAATCAAGAAGAGAATAAAATAACGTCCCTAATCCAGATTGAATGTTCTTAGGTTGAAGTCTAAAATATAATAAACCACGAGGGCTTGCACTTGTGGGAAATAGATACCCACATAAAATGAAAAAGGGATTTTTACATACATGTCACTTTATAACATGTGTATTACATATTTAACAATTAATTCTTAAATATTACACTCCTACCACCTATTCTTTATTTTCACAACAAAATTACCACTCTGTTAACAGCAACCTCACTCCGTTGTTTTTTTTCTTCCCGCCTGTGTTTTTCGCGGGAGAACAGGTATCAGCGAAACCTTATGTATCCCTCTGAGCTGCTCTTCCAACTTTGCTGCTCTTCCATGCGAGCAAACTTTATTCCCGCCTGTGCTTTTCACGGAGAACCGGTGAGATTTTTCTGCATTTTTATTCACGTCCGCACAAGCACTGTTTTTATAGCTTTATTCACGGCAGCGAAACCACCGTAGTTTCTCTTACAACTCAAACGTGTGGTGACACAATTACAGAAAACTTTATGGTTTTATTGAAGGGATCCCTTTATTGAAATAACCATAGCACTGGTTTTATGGATTTATTTTTCTGCGTGAGTTTTGTGGTTTTATTGAAGTAATGAGTTTAACCTTAAACATTTTCTGTTTTCCTTACAATATTTATGGCTAAATGGATTTATTGAAGTAGTTATGGTGAACAATTATTCAAAAATGAAGCATGTTTGCTATTCTTTTATATTCTAGAATTTTGGCACTAATTAATTATGTGGTGTTTGATTTGTCATCTTATTTTAGCTTGTAGATAATGAAAAATGACAACCTCGTGGCATAATTCGACAATGCATGATTGTTGTGAGGAAATAATAGATGATTTATGTGGAGATAAAAAAGAGAATTTGTTTATTGCATTTAAATTTGAAGGAATTTGGGTTGACACAAAGGACCAATCTAGAAAGAGATATATTGGTGGCAAACAAAGGACTGTAAAACTTGAGAAAGGACATATAAATATTTTTAAGATTAGAATAGAGATTGCTAGAATATGTCCTTGGTTGAATGGACATCAATACAACATGCATTATCACATTAATGGAACATCACCCAAGGAGTACAAAATAATCAATTACGATAATGACGTGAGCCTGTTGGTAAACCAAATGAATGAAAGTTTACGTGCCGAAATAGTTATCTCATTGTACGAAGTTGATGAAGATCAATCAAACTCACAGATTATGGGGATTAAGAATTTTGAGCAAATAATAGATTGGTCCATTTCTCAGAAAGATGGTGCTTCGAGATTTCAAAAATCTAGTGTTACATATATCACTATAGGTACATTTTTTAATGATGCTACAAGTTTTAAAAATGCTCTCCGATCATTTGCCATTAGGGAGAACTTTGGGGTGAGGATAAAAGCCAGTGATAATAAACGAGTTATTGCAACATGTTCTTATCAAGGTTGTCAATGGAGAATTTGGGCATCCCTATGTGAAGACACTTAATCTTTTCAAGTTAGGAGAGTTGATGGAGAACACACATGCCCTGGGATAAATCGTGTTGGGAATCAGCTAGCTACATATGCATGGGCTTCTAATCAAATTCAGGAGATGGTGAAGAGGTGTCCATATATTCCACCAAAAGAAATAAATAGCGGTTTAGAGAAGGAATTTGGTTTATCACTACCTTATATGAAGCTTTGGAGAGCAAGCTCGTGACACAATTTTTGGCTTAGTTGATGACAATTATAAATGGGTTCCAACATTGACAGCAGAATTACTTGATAGAAACCCGGGCTCACACATCACATATACATTTAATCCTATTGATAATTCTTTCCAGAGATTTTATGTTAGTTTCAAGGTGTGTGTAGATGGATTTATATTTGGTTGCAGACCACTTATAAGTTTAGATTCATGCCATCTTAAATCTAAGTATTTGGGTGTCCTTTTATCTGCCAACTCAGTCGATGGAAATAATGACTTATTCACACTTGCATATGCTGTAGTTGAGACTAAGTCCAAACATTCATGGTCATATTCTTGAAGAACTTGGGAGAGACTATTGGTACTAATTTAAGCACTCTCAGTTACATATCTGACATGGAGAAGGGTTTGGGAGAGGCAATTAGAGAAATATATCCCGAAGCTGAGCATAGAATTTGCATTCGACATTTGTGGAAGAATATCAAAAAAAAAAATTGATGTAAAGATGGGCAAAAAAATGCAAGGATTGGTATGGGCAGTTGCAAATGCCTATACTAATGTAGAGATGACCGAGAAGCTTTCTGAACTTCATGACTTAAGCCCTACTTTGTACTCATATCTCTTATCTTTACCTTACAAGTGGTCAAGAAGTCAATTCATTATTGGGATAGGTTATGCTACTAATACAAATAATTTTGTTGAGTCATTTAACGCATGGATTGCTGATGCTAGAACCAAACCTGCTGTTGACCTCATTGATTTAATCCGTGGAAAGGTTATGGAGCAAAGAGCTCAACGAAAGATGACTAGCTTGACTTGGCAACGAGAATTAGTTCCAAATGTAGAAGAATATATTAGAGATATCACAACAAGGAAAGAGCATTTGGTTGTTCGGCAAGCTAGTAATTCCAAGGCTGAGGTGGAAGGACTGCACTCAAGACACATCGTTGATATTGACAGAAAGGACTGCACTTGTGGAGTATGGCAGTTAATAGGTTTTCCTTGCATTCATGTCGTGGCCTTCATTGGTATGAAAGAGTACCCATTATGGCATACCAATGTTGATGAGTTCTTCTACGTAGCAAGGTATGAAAGAGCACCCATTGTTCATTGCTTATTGGCAATTACTTGCATCTTACAACTACTATTTTTAAGGTAACATGTTCTTTAGATATAGACTTACATATGATGGAGCAATTGCAGCATTACCTGGAAAGGAGCAGTGGCGAGTAGTAGAAAATTGTGAGCAAGTTGGTGTACCTAATACATGTAGACCAAGAGGTAGAACAAGAAAAAGAAGGCTGTTAAACTTCTTGGAGCAAGAAAAAAAATCACATATATGTGGAAGATGTGGTCTATGGGGACATCATCGAAGTATTTGCAAGAACCCTTTGCACAATAAAAGTAACGAGGAAACGGTGGACACTGAAGTAGGATGAAAAAACCGACAAAAATTGCCAAGTAGACGGGTAGCGGGTTACGTTGAGCTGCAGAAGTTTGATTATTCATATATTGATGATTTCTAAAAAGAAGGCTGCTAACATTTTGTTGTGAAAGTTATATAACATGAACAGCCCACAACACTTATTATCAGATTTTGTTGTGTAAACATGCTATCCAATATAAAATTTTGTGTGTTAACATGAACACTGTCCGTGAAGCTACTTATTAACTGAAAGTTCTACAACCTGCTGCTATCTAAATGAAAGTTCTGTAACCTGCTGCTATCCAACCGAAACTTCCCAGTATAAAAACGTGAAGCAATAACCTTTTATGCAGATGGCAGTTTAACACAAACATCAAATTTCGGATCATTCATTCAACAGCAGGTGATCATTCATTCAACAGCCCACAACAATTTAAATTTTGGATCATTCATTCACTAATAAAAAACTTATAAAATGGTGCAATAGACTTCATTAAAACATATTACAAGTACACAACAACCATATAATAGACTTCTACATCATTTAGACTACTTCGACCAGACACATCAAACTAAATAAATACAAATATCTATGTCAACAAGAACAACACCAATAAAGACTTTCATTAACAAGATGATTAAGTCAATCTTCTTAGACATCCTAGCTTCAAAGCCTTCAACTTCAATAGGTGTACCATTAGATGTCTCTTCTACGTCTTCTATCCATTTAAAGTACCTGCAATCGTCTTCCGTTCGATTATTCATGCATCTATAAAATTGCCTTCCAGAATTGGGTCTACTATAGAACGTATATAACACACACTTAAGATGACAGTAGTAGTAAACTTGACAATGTGGGTGCCTCGTAGCGGAAGAATTTGTTGAACTCATTTGAAACAGGTACAATCTATGAACAAATTTTCATATAACTGAATAAATCCTACTCAGAAGGACCGTAGTCGGCAGGAGACCAAGGTCAAAAAGATCATTGTCTGGTGATGGAGGTCGAAATGATCATTATAAGAGACGAAGATCAGAATGACCGTAGTCGGCAGGAGACCGAGGTCAGAAAGATCGTTGTCTGGTGATAGAGGTCAGAAGAACCTGTTGAGAGAGTTGTTATTTGCATGCTTTATATTCTCGCAACTTGTATAGTTTTGATGATTTCAAATATTATTATTTTAAGTATTATATTCTCCTAACACTTTTTGGAAGAATTATTTTTGCTCTTGTGTGAACTAACTTTTAAGGATAATCAAACTCCAGACTAATGAAGACTTCAAATCAATTTTAGCATAAGAAAATTTGTAAATTGAAGTATGTATTTTTCAATTTATTGAGTTTGAGAGAGTGTGATTGTAATTGAGTAACTTAACACACACACACACACACTTTGGGAGATCTTTAAAAATCAAATTTTCTTATACTGATCATACAGGACGAACTAAGTTCATACGGGATGATCAGGTAAGTTATCCCCTCGAAAGAGAAATGGAACGAACAGGAAGTGAGAAAATTTTTCTAAGTCCTAATAATTCAGACAAATTTCCCTATTCATCCCGGGACGATGTGCTATAGATTCTCACTTTGAACTGTTAGTCCAGACGAAGTGTACCATTCATTCCTGGATGATGGGCTCTAGATTTCTCACTTTGTATTGATTGTCCGGACGAAGTGTACAATTTGTTCCAGGATGATGTACTATGGATTCTCACTTTATGCTGATAGTCCAAACGATGCATCATGTTCGTGTCATGATAAAGTTCTCTGGACACATGACATGAACTATTCGTCTAGACGAACACTCATATTCATCGCAGGACAAAGTCCTCTGTTCCTTAAAAATTTGGGATCGTCCTGCAGTTTCGTTCGAATGAACCCTTGATATAACTGTTCGTCCCAGGACGAACTTAGTTCGTACGGGACGATGATCAGGTACGAAGTTAGTTCGTACCAATATACAAAGGGTTCATATGCAAACTATTTTTACACTATTCATACAGGACGATCTAATGATCGTCCGGGATGATCGACTGTGTACAGACTTGAATGTTAGCAGTTTTGGGACAGTTTTTCATGTCTTTCCTATATAATATCCACTTAAAAATGTCTTGTAATCTTTTTGCTTATTGATCTTCGTGTGAAATGAAGGTAGAGTGAAGGAGAGAGTGTTTGAAGGAGGATTCTTACTACTGGAGCATGAATGATTCACTTGGTACTCAAAGGTAAGACTCTCCAATTGTGATTTGTGATTACTTCACTCTTTTCTCTCATCATTCTAGATTTCTTGTGAGAAGATCTATCAAGGAGATCCGATTCTCTGCCGACACTCGTGGAGTGTGAACAGCCGAAAGGTTCTCTACCTACACTTGGATATTGTGAACAACCGAAGGGTTCTCTGCCTACACTTGGAGTGTGTGAATAGCTGAAGGGTTCTCTGCCTACACTTGGAGAGTGTGAAAAGACAAAGGGTTCTCTGCCCACACTTGGAGAGTTTGAAAGGACGGACGATTCTCTGCCAACACTTGGAGAGTGTAAAAGGACGACGGTTCTCTGCCAACACTTGGAGAATGTAAAAGGACGATAGTTCTCTACCGCACCAAGTAGTGCTGGAAGAGAGTTTTTGTAAATGCTTCTCCGCCTTGCTGTGGTGCAAAAGGAGAGTCACTAGTGGTATTAGTACAATACTCGGAGGGTGCCTCCGGGGAGTGGATATAGGTCGTGTTTGACAAAACCACTATAAATCTTATGTCTTTTTATTTTCCGCTGCTTTAGTTTTTACTTTACTGTATTGTTTAATTTGTGGTTGAAAAAACTTTTTCTACAAAAATTCACTAAAATTATTATCGGTTTAAATATCAAAAGAGGGATAATTTTTAAATTACCAATTCACCCTCCTCTTGGTTAGCCGCTGGGATATAAGCTTAGGTCTAACAACCTAATTCATATTGAATAAGTTTCAATAGGACCATAATAGGAGATGAAGGTCAGAAGGATCGTAATCGATAGGAGACCGGAGTCAGGAAGACCGTTTTCTGGTGATAGAGGTCGAAAGGACCATTGTAGGAGACGGAGGTCGGAAGGACCGTAGTCCGCAGGAGATCGGGGTCAGAAAGATCGTAGTTGAATGATAGTATTTTGGGAGAACTATGGGTATCAAGTGGTGGCTTGGTGGAGCTCAAGGCCTTAAGCTGTGGTCCGGTGGAAGTCTGGGCTTCAAGTGGTGGTCTGGCAGAAGTCTGGGCTTCAGGTGGTGATCCAGCAGAGCCACAACATTAGGAGGTGGTCCGGCGGATGTGAGGGTCTCAAGTGGTGGTCCGACGGAGGTGAGGGCCTCCAGTGGTGGTCCAGCAGAGCAACGACATCAGGCGGTGGTCTGGCGGAGGTGAGGGCCTCAAGTGATGGTCCGGTAGAGGTGAGGGCCTCAAGTGGTGGTCCACCAGAAGTCCAATGGTGGTCGAGGAGGAGCTTTTTCCTTCTCTTCTTCCTTCTTCTCTTCTTGCTCCGATCCCCCTTTTCAAGAGGAATGAGAGGTCTATTAATAGATTTATGGAGTGACATGTCCCATAAATAGGTGAGAGATCAAGGGTAAATGAGTGGTTGGATGGACGGCCAATGTTGAATCCCTTGATCATGGACCGTTTGATGGGCATTTGAAGGTCTTAGTGATGTCGGATTTTGGTGATCTTATACTCGTTGGATTTGTCTCATCGAGTTGCTCGATTCGACTATAAGCAGGTATTGTTTGGAAACCGTTTGGTGATCCAAATTGTGGTTTGAATCTTCAAACAACGCTTCGGGTCCTTGATTTGGACTCATTTGGGCTCGAATTGAGTCGAATTTGGTGTTGTTTGGTTCGTATTTCCGAGACATTCATTCCGACTGTAAGTTTGCTGGAATCGGAGTTTGGATGGTTCCAATTTTAATTTCGGAAGTTTCCAACTTGGCTTTGCATCGAGATTCGTGCCCGATCAAGATAATTTTTTGAGGACGTATCACCTCTACTTAATGATAATCTCCTCCTTCAGAGATCAATAATGCACCACAGTGCATACTTACTCTATGCACTTACTATGACATTGAAACATATGGTCATTAAATTTATAATTTATTCCATGTTACATATTTTTTTCTCTTCTTAAATGCAAAGAAGTTTTTTTTTCTCTTCTACAAATTAAAGATGTATTCATTAACTATGTAAATGATGTGTTATTCTATTAAGTGCTTCGGGACTTTGTAGCCAAAAGATGGGTTTGCAATTGATCAATCTAGGCATTTCAATAAGGCAAAGTAAAATAGTCCAAACAACAATTTAGTGTGCGTGTGCGTGTGTATTTAGCTATTTGATTGCATGAGGTTTCCTTTGGGACGACTTTTTTGTTGGTTCTTAAAGTAGCTTTCTAGTATACAAACTTAAATTTTTGTACTAGAAAGCAGATTTAAGAAGCAGCAAGAAAGCCGTCCCAAACGAAGCCTGATTGAGCATTTGCTTCACTTAAAGATATATTAAGGATAATGAACGTTAAAATCTAAAATAAAATAAAATTTTGTTAAATAATTATTATAATTATATTAATAAACTTTCCCTAAAATTTCTTAAAATATTAAAGTCTTATTTGTATTACATTATATTTATAGGTTATAAGCTAATGCTAAATTGCATTTATATGTATAATAATGTTGTTACTATTAGGAAGCTCTCTTAAGGCTTCTAGAATATTCTGATCCGTTATATATGTAAACATTTCTTGTATCAGTTCTTGTTTTATTTTGCCTATATAAGTCTTTGTACCGTAAACTTTTATGTATTGAATATCACTTTTTCCTTTCCTTTCTCTTTCTCGGTTTCCTCCTTCTCTTCTGCGTTCCCCAGCCAGTAACACGGCTGAAACTCTGTCATGGTATCAGAGCAATCTGCTCAACCGCAACCTCTTCCTCAAATGGCCAATCAAGCATCGGCATCCTCCCATCCGGCGAACTCAGGACTATCGGCTACTCTCGCCGAATTCACGGTTCCAACCCCTCTCAAATTCTTGATCTCAAATCTCAAGAACCTGGTTCCCAACATTCTCACAAACGACAATTACGCTATATCATATATGGCGACTCCAGATGCAACAACATTTCTCCGCTAACGATTTTCATGGACATCTCACCGGCGAAAATTCTTGCCCGCCCGCCTCCTCCGTTCAAGATCATCATCTATGGAAACTAATTGACAGAAACTTGGTTTCTGCCATTCTTTCCACCATCTCTCCGTCTGTACTTCCCTACGTTCTTACTCTTACCACCGCGCATGAAGTTTGGCTCACACTCGAACGACGTCTACAACCGACAAATCGGTCTCGCGTCATCCAGCTAAAGAATGAACTTCATCATATTAAGATGAAAGACAAGACGATGCAGCAGTACTTAGCTCAAATAAAGATTCTCGTCGACAACATTGCAGCGACTGGCTCCACGATCGACACCGAGGACATTATCCTGTACATCTTGAACGGTCTACCAGCCATCTACAACCTGTTCAAGATTGCCATCAGGACCTCGCTCCAACCCATAAATCTTGACGTTCTTTATTCGCTGTTATGTAGCGAGGAGATCAACCTCACTCATGAACAACTCAAAGAAATGAGTCATTCCTCCGACTCTACGGCCTTACTATCTACTCGGAACATTTCTCGAGGCCGGTCCAATTACTTCCGTGGGAAGAATTCTGCTTTCAAATCTTCCGCAAGAACAACCACTCCGCCCAACAACACCCACTCCTCCAATCCTAAACCGATCTGCCAAATCTACGCCAAACCAGGGCACATTGCGATTAACTGCTGGCATCACTGCAACATGCAGTACGCTCCCTCCACCTCTGGGCACAACTGTGCTCTTCTTGCTAACCATCCGACTGGCACCTCGCCTACACACGATTGGGTTCTAGATTCAGGAGCCACTTCGCACCTCACGTTCGACGCCTCCAATCTCAGCCAGCCCGCTCCTTACACCAGCTCCGACTCCATCTCCATCGCTAATGGCAGCACCATTCCCGTACAGCACACCGGTAATTGGATTCTTCCGCTTCCCGACACCACTCGTAAGCTCTATCTTCGCAATCTTCTTCACATTCCGTCTCTTTCTCATAACCTTTTGTCTATTTCTAAACTAACTGCCGACAACCATGTATCCATATGCTTTTGATGCTAACTGCTTCATTATTAAGGATCTTCAGGACAACCAGCCTCTTCTTCGTGGTCGCAATGTTGACGGACTCTATCATGTCCACATTCCGCCAACGCATAAGTCCTTCACTCTTCGGACCAGCACTTCTCCCGCTTTTTCTTGGCACGCGAGACTCAGGCATCCCCATGCAAGAACTCTGGCTGCTCTTCGGAAACACATTCCTGCTTTACAAAATGAAAATCTCTGTTATCAAACCTGTATTTCTTGTCGGCTTGCTAAAAGCCACAAAATGCCTTTCACTACCATTAGATCTAATTGTACTGCTCCTTTTCAAATAATACATTCGGACGTATGGGGTCCCGCTCCCAAAGTTTCTTTTAATGGCTATAAATATTACGTCGTCTTCATCGATGATTTTACTCATTTTTCATGGCTTTATTTAATGAATTCCAAATAATAAACGTTCTCGAAATTTCAAAACTTCACTCACTTAATTCAAACTCAATTTCACACTACTATACAAACGTTTCGCTCCGACGGCGGCGATGAATTCACTAGTACTCAGTTATGAGATTTTCTTCTTTCACGCGGCATTCAACACCAACTCAACTGCCCTTACACCCCTGAACAGAACGGACTAGCCGAACGCAAACATTGTCACCTTATGGATCTGACTCATACTCTTCTTCACGCCGCAAATCTCCCCCCCCCCCCTGCCTTTTGGGCTGAGGCCGTCTCCACCGCAAACTACATAGTTAATCGTCTCCCTTCCAAAGCCATCGACCTCCAGACTCCGTTCCAACAGCTTCACCTTCGCACTCCCACCTACAACCACCTTCAAAAGTTTGGATGTCTATGTTTCCCGTGGCTCAAACCCCAAGCTCCTCACAAATTATCTCCAAGATCTCAAGAATGTCTTTTCCTCGGCTACTCCTCAAGTCACAAAGGGTATCGCTGTCTCAACCTTTCCACCAAACAGCTACACATTTCTCGTCACGTAATTTTTCACGAAAATCAATTTCCCTTTCAGACTCGCAACGCTCCTCACAAGCCCACTCCGGTTTCTGATCCCTATTCCCCTCTTCTCTTGGTTCCCGTTTCCAACCTTCCCTTCCCCAATCACGTTCAGCCCACCGTTCCCACTATCTCCAGCCACACACAATCTTCCAGCAATAGTCCTTCTGACTCTTCTCCAAACCATTTCGATAGTCTATCCCACTCCACAACCCACACTACCAGCTCTGTGTCTCCTATTCCCTAACCCAACCATCCCATGCAAACTAGACTTAAATATGGCATAACCCGTCCCAAAATGATTCTCAATCTTCTGGCTACAAGCAGCACCGAACCCACTCCAACCTCTTATTCTCAAGCGGCTAAATTTGAGCATTGGCGCACCGCCATGTCCAACGAATACATGGCCCTATAAAAACAGGCAACGTGGTCGCTTGTGCCACCTCCACCCGGCAAACCAATTTTAGGCTGTAAATGGACCTATAAAACTAAGCTTCAACCCACTGGTCAAGTCGCGAGTTACAAAGCTCGCCTAGTGGCACAAGGGTTCTCCCAAGAATTCGGCGTTAATTACACTGAAAATATCAGTCCGGTGGTGAAAATGACTACAATACGCATCCTTATCACTCTCGCTCTTCATCACAATTGGTCCATCCGTCAACTAGACGTTTCCAACGTGTTCTTACACGGAGACCTTCCGGACGAGGTATACATGAAACAGCCGCCAGGATTCATCGATGCACAATATCCAGTTCACGTGTGAAAACTCCACAAACCTCTTTACGGGCTCAAACAGTCACCTAGACAATGGTTTCAAAAACTAACCAAATTTTTGCAACTTTTTGGATTCTTTTTCAGCAAAGCCGACCCGTCATTACTCATCTTCCACACCGGCACCTCCAGAATCTTCGTCCTGATCTACGTCGACGACATTCTCATCACCGACAACAATCCAGATATAATCAACTCTCTTCTCCAAAAACTAAATTCTGAATTTCACTTAAAGCAACTAGGTGATATCTCTTTGTTTTTGGGTATCCAGGTGACCAAAACGCCTACTGGATATTTCCTTTCCCAACCGCACTATGCCACAAAGCTGCTCCAGACTTCCGGTTTTGAAAACTGCAAGTCCGCCCGGACGCCAATGGCTACCCCGAATTCCAAATGTCGCAGCCCTTCACCTCCGTTCGAAGATCCAACCCTCTACCGAAAAATTGCTGGCTCACTTCAGTACTTGTCAATCACAAGGCAGGATATAGCCTTCGCCACAAACTCCGCTTGCCAACACATGCAAAGCCTGACGTCAGCTCATTTTCAAAGTCTCAAGCGAATTCTACGTTATATTAAGGGAACATCTCATATGGGCATGCACATTACAAAAGGCAATCTTCAACTAAAAGCATATGTTGACGTCGATTGGGCTTCCGATCAAACCGATCGGAAATCCATCTCCGGACACTGCATTTTTCTTGGCAACAATCTCGTATCGTGGTCCGTCAAGAAGCAGATCACCGTAGCCAAGTCCTCCACAAAAGTCGAATATCGTGCACTCTCCGCCGCAACTTTAGAAGTTCTATGGCTTCGCCGGTTGTTAGCCGAACTCCAGCTACCGAAAACATCCCCTACTCAGATTTTCTGCGACAACACTTCAGCTATAGCTCTCGCCAACAACCCAGTGTTTCACGCCAGAACGAAGCACATTGAAATCGATTATCATTTCATTAGCGGACATCTTCAATCAGGTGCTATCGGTGTCTCCCACATCAGCTCAACCGACCATATCGCCGATATTCTCACAAAACCATTATCAGAAAAGCGCTTTAACATTCTTCGCTCCAAATTAACCATCCATCTACCGGATGATCAATTTGCGGGGGACTGTTAGGACGCTCTCTTAAGGCTTCTAGAATATTCTGATCCGTTATATATTTAAACATTTCTTGTATCAGTTCTTGTTTTATTTTGCCTATATAAGTCTTTGTACCGTAAACTTTTATGTATTGAATATCACTTTTTCCTTTCCTTTCTCTTTCTCGATTTCCTCCTTCTCTTCTGCGTTCCCCAGCCAGTAACACGGCTGAAACTCTGTCAGTTACCGGGTAGATGAATTTTAGTCTAAACTCAAATAATATGAGGAACTTGAACATAAATGTATTTCTAAACCATAATTAGTAAACTTAGAATGTATTTGAGGATCTTGAATGTTAAGGGTTGTTCCTAATTGGTTTTTTTTTCCTTTTTAAAAGGTTTACTTGAACCGCATATTATAACTTTTAAAAACTCTTAAAGTTTACTAATTATGCACAATAGAAAAGTCAGCTGTTTTTAGCGGATTTTATGGTGGAATAATAGGTGTAAAAAATATGAACGGATTTGCAACAAAAAATTTTGCTGGAAATTTTAGATGGCTTATGCAGTGGAATTTTTGTCATAAATTTGCGGTGGAAATTGCTGCCGTAAATCCGTCGCAACCTGGCCTTATTTAACCGACTAGTTTTGCGTTCATTTCATTTGCTTGTTCGATGTTATTAAACTTTGCTCCTCTTTCTTTTGTTCCTCTTCAATTTCACAGCCTCCTCCCCATATGTTCGTTGCTCTTCAACTTTGCCTCCGTCTGCTCGTTGCTCGAACTCTTCGCCTTCGTCTCCGTTGGACCGATTCATCTCTTTCACTTCTCTCGGTTTGATCATACACGTTCGACCACTCAGTTCGATTGTTCACGTTGACCTGCTTGTTGCTCTTCAACTTTGCCTGCTTCACGACGTCTTCGGGTCTTGGCTAATCTTCGACTTTTCTTTATCTTTGACTCTTCATTAATCTTCGACTTCGCCTGATTCGATTCGACGAGGTTTTGTTACTTCACCTTGTTGACCTCATTAGTCGAGGTCAATTTCCCCGGATTCAATTCTAGCACCTAGGTATTCGTTGCCTAGTGTAGACGTCGCATTTAGGATTTCTTTAGGTGGACACCTAATGACGTAGCATCGATTCGAACTTACCACTCAGCTCGAATCAAAATCAATTCAATCCAATTCTAATTCAACCTCAAATCAACTCTTTTAAACCAAAATTTGCTACACCATTCGAAGTGAAATCAAATCAAATTAACTCAAATTGAATTCGATTTCAATGGCTTCGATTAACCCGTTTTAACTCGTCACAAGTATATATATAATAATAATTGATACGTCGTCAAAAATTATCCTAATCGGGCACGAATCTCGATGCAAAATCAAGTTTGGAAACTTCAAAAATTAATTCGGAGACCATCCAAACTCCGATTTCAGCAAACTTACAGTTGAACTGAGCGTCTTAGGAATACAAACCCAACGACACCAAGATCAACCCAATCCGAGCCCAAATGAATCCGAATCAAGGGCTCAAAGCGCTGTTTGAAGGTTCAAACCGCAATTTGAGTTACCAAACGGTCTTCGATTTTGACGAGCTTATACTCGAATCGAACGGCTCGACGAGACGAATCCAATGAGCTCAAGATCACCGAATTCCGAAATCATTAAGGCCTTCAAATGTCAACCGAACGGTCCACGGTCAAAGGGTTCAGCAACAACCCATAACCACCCACTCTCCCTCTCCCTCAACCCATAACCACCCACTCTCACTCTCCCTCAACCCAAAAAACGTCCAAGCCTCCCTCCTCTCATACATGACACGTCCAAGCCCCTCCTCTCATCTAATCTCCAGCCCTAGGAACCCCAAATGAACCCCTCTATGCCACGGCTTGTTCAACCAGAGGCAACAAAAAGTGGTTGGGGAGTTTAATGGCTGCAGTTCACGATCTAAGCATGAGAAATCCACACGAAGCCTCTCCATCGCCCCCTCCAGAGATCCAAGACAAAGGAAAGTGGTGAACTTCCTTTTCTTATTGATTCTTCTTCCACTCTTCTCCCTCTCATCATTTTTCATTTTTTTTTTATGGATAATTTTTGTTGGATAGTTAGCCTATCAAATGAGGTTATTTAGTAAACGTTCATTCATTTTATGCTTAAATTCCTGCACTTGTTTGGGTTGAGTATTATCCTATTTGTAAATGCTTATTCTTAAATACTTAACTAGATAACCTCATGAATCATGAATGTGTTTATGGAAAAATCCATGTTGTTTGAAACTAAGTTCTTTGTGTGTAAAATCTGCATAATACTATGGTTATTGTAGTTCATATCATGAGATGTATGCATAGATTGGAGAAAATTATAGCGTGATCTATTAAATGCATAAAATATGTTTGTGTTATTGTCTATTCAAGAATCCGATGAGTTTTGGTTAAATAAAAGTTAGTGGGAAAGCATATCTATGTTTTATTCCATTCATACTCCCAAGAGATGCATGAGTTTAAAGAATTTTCATAAATTTTATGCAAGGTTGTGTTGTGTTTGAAAGGTGAAATCTATGTATTTTAGAAAAGTTAAGTAAATGTGTAAAAGTATAGTATGATATTTTTGGGAGGGTGAAGTGGATGAATCTTGTAGTATTTATTTGTGTTGGGAAGTATACAAAGTGTATATTGAAGAGAAAGTGCATAGAGTATGGAAGATGAAAAGTATTTGTTTTGAAATATAAAGTAGGTGAAACGTGTGCATTTTTGGATAAGTTAAATAAATGTGGTAAAGTCTAATATGATATTTTTGGAGGATGAAGTGGATAAATCTTGTAGTGTATATATATATTGGGAAGTATATGAAGTGTATATTGAAGAGAAAGTGTATAGAATTTGGAAGGCAAAAGGTATTTGTTTTAAAAGTGAAATTTGTGTATGTTTTGAAGAAGTAGAATTTTTGTATAAGAAAAGTAAGGTGTGTGTGTATCTTTTAGAAGATGAAAAGATGTGTGTTTGTGGGAAGTAACTTGTGTGTGTTTTTGAAGGATGACATATGTGAATTTGGAAGAGTAAAATGCTTGTTTTTGTGAAAAATGTGTGTTGAAAGGTGGAATTTGAGATGTATTGGAAAAGGAAGAAATGTATGTTTGAAAATTGAAGATGTATGGTTTTGTAAAGTGAGTTTTGTGTGATTTGGAAAGGTGAAAAGTGTAGATTTTGAAGGGTGATGCTTATGGAAGACGAAAAGTAAACTGTTTTGTGTGTAAGTATTAAAGGTGAAAATATATGTTGAAAATTTACAAAGTGTACTTCCAAAAGTAAAGGTTCCAAAAAGACATTCAACAAACTGGTGTTCAAGCCCGAAGAAAGGTACGTCTTTATTTTCAGTAAATTTCTATTATTTCATTTTTAATTATTAAATGTGCTTTCTAATCCTTGTTTTTCCTATTTTATTTGCATGAACTGCGAGGAATGGTACCGGTCGAGGGAACAAAAGGACAAGAAGCTAATGACGTCAGTCGCCTTTATCCAACCGGGTAGAGGTGCTACGGGCGAAACCACCGGGTCGTAGCCCCCGGTGACTGTAAGTATTTCTAAACTTAGAAAACTTTTTGGGACCCCTTGATGTGGTGTGCGTTAACCTTTCCCTTTAAGGTCCTTGTAGTAACTTCAATTTTATTAGGTTTATTTTTATTTGCTCTTAGATCCCTAAACCCCTTTTACATATACGCAAAGTTCTAAGGGTTAGTAATAACAAATTTTTGTATCCCATATAACAGTAGTGACACTTAAGGATAAAAATTAAGGACTGAGTCTTAGAAAATCTAGACTTAGGATGCATGCACACTTTAGGATAGAAACTTATAACATAGAAAATTTAGTGACATCTCACTTTAGAATTAGTAAATATCTTTAAATTAGAATTCAATCAATTAGAAAACTTTAGCCAATAATTGACTTGGGACATTTCAAAACCTCACAGCCTACTGCACACACTTAGACTTGTTTGTTAGGACAACCGACTCTAGTTTTAGGTTAGGCCGGTGTTTATTTCCTTACTGCACTGTGACGGGCTTTTTCTCGAGTTTTATTGCATGCTGGTTGTAAAATGTTGGTGTGTTTGTTTATTTATTTCTACTGCACTCTGTGTTGGTTTGATTGACGATTAGATTACCCATAGGCTAGGAGCGATCTGGATTATTAATATGATTTTCTGCAGGTGGTCACACTCATGCAGTGCAAAAAAAGGGGGGCTAATTAATTAATAATAAATAAATGCTACAGGTGCTTCAGCTGCTTAGCCCCCAAATGAAGAAGAGTGTGGCCAAGTGTGGCTTAATAATTTAAATTCAGTTGCATATATATATATAACTGCGTGGGATGATTTTTGTTATAAATTGCTTAGGATAACCTTGCAGGTGGACTAGATTTTTCTTCCCTTTCTGTGAAATGAAATGTAATGTAAATATAATATATCAAGAGTCAATAAATGTGAAAGTGATTTTTTTTTAAAGTGGGATATTACATCCAATTTGGAATCCAAAGAAAGAAGAATATACCTTAAAGAATTATTCTCTTTTATTTGGAAAGCCAAATTAGGATGATTCAATATCCAAATAGAAAAGAAAATATCCCTCTTAGGGATGAGTTTCTTTTCATTTGGATATCCAGAACCTGACGGACCCGAGAAGTTCGTAGAAGAAGAAAAGACAGAACAAGAAGATTGAAGAAAGAAGAGGAAGAAATGAAGATTGAAGGAACAGTATATCCTATTTCAAAAATCAATTGCGTCATTCTTAGGATTAGAATCCGGGTTTGTTGTCAGTGGTGCCCGGTCACTTTACTTTTCTGCAAATTCTGGGTGTAATATGGACATTGGACATTAGACATTATATTTATTAAAATTAATTATTTACATTGTTTGTGCAGTAGATTTTTTTAGGACCTTGCATGCCGTGTTTTGTTTTAGCCTGGATACGAATCGAAGTGTTTTTTTTTCGTAAGGGTACGCTTAAAATTCTTCTACTTGTAATTAAAAATAAAAATTTTTAGGCTCACATAGTAACTCTAACGATATAAGAAGTAAGCTCGGGACCGCCGAGAGTCAGCATAAGCATATTAATACTTTCTCTTCCTTGTTAGGCACCTCCCCACCCGCGGGTTCTGGCAGACCACTTAACCTATGAGGGTGCAGTTCTGTCAAAGGGAAGTTGTGCAATCTCTAGGGAAAAAAAACCTATTTTCTAAGCCTAATTTTAAAACTGCTTCATATTCATTTTATGCATTTGAGTCAATTAGCATGCATTTCATTAGATACAAATTAAAAAAGAGTCTAAAATATTAATAGCATTTTTAGACATTTTTCACCCTACATAAGTTGAGGGGCCAATTAGGGTCTGTCTTAGATGTCGGCCCCCAATTCATTAAAGCCTAAACAACATCTCTACCCATCTTTCATAAGAGACTGGACACATGATTTTAAAGCGCCTAGGTGGTTAGCTGGCTCCCCAATCCAGGCCTGGGTAAGTCCAGATTTGCACTTCATTAGTTAGGTTCGGGTCGCTACTTTGTAGTACCCAAATTAGATTTAGGTTCTGAGGCAGATTCTTTTTAGATCTTAAGTCCTCGCCCTCCGGGAATATAATCCCAACTTTCTAATAAAATGTCAACTTAAACATAAAATTTTCTCTTAAAATGTAAAGCCCAACATAGGATAGACTGAGGTTGTCTTTGAGCTTCTCAGAATCCGACACCTCCTACTTTTCCTCTATTGATTCGCTAATAAATGTTCAACATTGAGCTTTCACCTTAGAAAATTCCTACTTCTGTTTCTTGTCTTTTACTTTGTAGTCAAAGAGTATGAAATCACTGCTTTAATCAAGAGTTTTCTTAGGAGCATTCCTCCTAGGATGTAATTAACTATAGGAGCTTGCTCCTATAGGGATTTGAGGACCCCAGACTAAAATAAACCTTATTTTATTCGTATAAAACAAGGGAAGAATCTTTGGAAACGTAGATATTTTTAAAACCTTATTTTTAATTTTGAATAGACTTGTAGAATGTTATTATTATCTTTTCAGATAATATAACATTATACTTGTTATATTCAACTTTAGAAATAATGAATTTTATAAAACTCATTCTCGCTTTTGGATATCTTGAAGAATATTATGTTCGTCTTTTAAGATGATATAATATTCTTCTTTCCATATCTAAATAAAAGAATGAATAAACTTTTTTTTAAAAAAAACCCGTATTTCTATCTTTAAACATATTCTATAGAATTTCATGTTCATCTTTTAAGATGATATGTTATTCTTTGAACTGTTTGATTATAAAAATATTAATTTTCAAAATCCTATTTTGATATTGAATCCATTATAGAATATTGTGTCAATCTCTCGAGACTGTACTTTATTCTCAATGCAGTATTTAATTATAAAATAGGAGAAATCAAAATTTGCGTGGTGACACAATTTTTTTCCCACCAAGGTTTTTCTGGCGACTCCGCTGGGGATCAATCCTCTTTCCATCTTTAGCAGTGTTTTATACCCTTTAATCGGTAGTATACTTGTGCTTGACATAGGTTGTAACTACCTTTCTTCCGCCCGTTATTTTATTCATTTCATTCTTGAATAATTTGGCCGGTATCTAAAAACTTTTAGAGGTCTTATTTTGGACCCCGTTAGAAAACTAACGAGGAGCTCCTTTATAATGGCCTTTTTGTAAAGAAAATCCCTGTGTGCTAATTCGAATGTTGTAGTTATATTTTTCTTGTAGCTTGATGTTTGACTTAGCACTGGGTCCAAAATTTCTTTGCCCAAGCTTTAGTAATATGTATAGTTACTTCTTTTAGTAACTTAATATATTATTTGGATTGGGTCCAAATAACTTTAAGTCTTCAAAAATTTTAAACTTTTGTGTCCTAGTTAATATGTTGCAATTATATATATATTTATAACTCGATATGTGGCTGGACAAATCTCAAGAAAATTTGAGCTTTTAAATTAAAGTTTTCTCCTTATTTAAACCAACATATTATAGTTATATATATTTTTATAGGTTAATATATTTGGTAGGATATGGTCCAAAAGCTCAAACCTTCAAATCAAAATTTTCTGCCTTTCCTAATAACATATTACAGTTACATATCCTTTGTAGCTTGATATATTTTCTAAGGCAGGGTCCAGAATTTGATATATGCAAGATTTTCAAGATTAAATTCAATTTGATTTGAGAAAAGTTTGAAGGTTCAAATAGTAGTTAAGCTTATACAAATAATTTTGCTAGGAAAATAGCAGGTTGATTTCTTTTAAAAGGAAATTTACCTCTATCTTCCTTAAATTGTAATTAAAACGTCATTATGGTTGACTCCTCTAAACACTTAAAGAATAAGACCTATGGTTATCAATGCTAAAATGAAAAGTGTGTTCCCTCCCTTTCTCCACTTAGGTGGATTGACACCTTAGATGAAGATATATTTATTCTCAATTTATGTTGAAATCTCAAAACACAAAAGTTCAACTAATTTTGATCAGTTTTTGTAATCGTCTGAATTAAATTCAAATGTGTTTTCAAATTTTATATTCAACCATGTTATAATGTTTCTAATATTAGAAATATATAATTATTGGTTGATGTATTGAAGTTTGAAAATTATTTTGAATTCCCTCACCTTTTAACCTTCTTATAGGTTAGAGTTTATGATATTTTTAAATCCTATTTCCTAAGAGTACTACATGGATACGACGATTTGACCTCTACTATGTGGTTTAACTCTGATAGAAAATGGATCTTAAGGCATACGATAAAGATAAATAGACAAATTATATAAAAGCTTTTGTTCATCATATGTAGTTTTCTCTTATGGTAATATTATTAAATCAAATATTAGCTAAGTTTACTCTTGGCTTTATTACTCCATTTGAGAAAACTCATAAGCAATTCTTGTTAAGATTGATCATCTTAAATTCCTCTTTCAGTCAAAGACTTGGGATAATTCAAGGTTCCTTATTAAGGCTAATCCATGATATGATAAACATTTCTTTGTCATGTAGCTTTTTCTTAAAAATAATTAACATACCTTGAATTGATACCGAGTCAGGTGATTTTATAACATCTTTAATAGTTTTTCCTCTTCAATAGTGATAAAAAATTATCATATTTGGGTTCACCCATTATGATATTCATACATATCTTCTTTTGAATAAAGATTTATGTCAAATTAAAAGTGGAGGAAAGGAAAGTTTTGTTCACCTCGTTGTTATACATTTCATAGGCATCTTGCAAATTGATGAACTTATTTCATAATTATCTCATTCAAGTTATTTATTTATACTATAGGACTGGGTCCGATTTGTAGATCCATATTTCTTATATAAGAGGGTTAATTTTTTTACTCTTATACTTGGAAGATGGTTTTACAACTAAAATAATCATTTCAAGATTTAAATAAAGGAAGCCTCCTAAAAAAAAAAAGGAAAAGAAAAGAAAAGAAAAAAAGAAACACATTCATTAAATGTGTAGCAAAAAAAAAAAAAAAAGGTGGCTTCCCTTTTTAAATCTTTAATATCATAGGACCTATTCATCCTTTAGTATTTTTTTAACACTTGACTTTGAGAATTCAAAATTTTGGTTCATCATCAAACATTGATGTTCTATTAGATGTAAAATACATATATCATCTGAAAGATTTGAAAAAATTGAATTTCTACCTCCAATTTAATTTCTCTATATCTTAGTTTAAAAAGAAGAAAAAGATGAAGAAGGAAATCCCAGTTTTGCTTGTAGGGAGCTTTGATCTGGGTTAACAAAATCTAAGTCCCGAGACCTCTCTAGTTAGCAAACTTGAGTAGGTTAGTTTAGATTTTCAAATCATTATCAAAAAAAATTGCATAGATGATCAATCTAAATGGAATTATAATGGTGCTGGTTGTGCATTATTGGGTTTCATATATCTAACCCAATTAAGATGCATAAACAAACTATTATCCAAATATCTTCAACTCTATTTTGAACATCTTCCAATTTGAATGAGATTCTAGACAGGGTCCTGATACTGGATGATCTATAGTGATATTTATGAATGTAAAAATCACTTTCTTTAGATTCAAAATTTTGAAACTAAACTAAGGAACATCCCTTAGTTGGTTCTGAGATGATTGTCTAATGTTCTCATTCACCATTGAGTAGATATCATGTTCAAGTTTAAATCTATCATTGATTGAACTAGGATGTTAGAACATGAGGGGTTCTATCCTTAGTGATGGTAATGATATTTTTGTTTGAATCTTTGCCAAATGTCAAATCAAAATCAAACTATAATTTGACATAGTCCATTATTGACTAATCTTGGATGTTAGAATTGGAGGGATTCTATTCTCGATAAAGTCTATGATGGCTTCGTCAAATATATATATAATTCAATTCAAGGTATATCTTCAGCTTATTATGAACTAAAATCGGATGTTAGAGTCTAAACAACTCTATCCCCATTAAAGGATCTTTCTATAGCATTGAAATTCAAAATCTTTGAAACTACATTTTTCGTTAAAGAAAATTGTTAAGTTTTGGATATTTGATTAAACTCATGTTGATAATATTCAAATTATTTAATTTAGAGGGAGTCAACTTATTCTTCTTTGAGTTTTTGAATCTTTTCCCATGTCTTTTTCATTGGGTTAAGATGATTAAAACTTAAACGATCACTTTCAAATATTATAAGAGAATTATCAAATGAAAAATAAAGCTTTCACTCTCTGATGAAAATCAAACTTTTCTCAAGCATTATGAGTATTTGATATTCCTTAGTGTTTTCACTATAAAGGATGCTCAAATATACTCATTGTTCTTTAACAACTCATGCAAAAGTTAAATTTTTTTTTTAAGGAAAATTTTATCATGTTGCATTTAGTTCTCCTAGAACATGCAAATGAGGACTCTAGAAAATTCATATGATTTTCTTTGAGTTAATCGAAACAAATTCAATCATAGAATCAATCTTTAAACAAAATATTGCATTTATCTTTTGGTGGTCGAGACGCTTTGTTAAGTCTTTACTTATCAAAGATGATCAAACTACTCCCATTTCCCTTTTTCACATATGATGATCCGATATAAAAACATAATTCCTAGTGGATTATTTGTAAGTTATAAAGATCATTTATAATGAAGGATAAAACAAAATTTTAATCAAAAGATTTTCAAGTCTATCAATTTTCAAAAAAAAAAAAATTCTTTCCCTTCTAGAAAATGACATATATAAAAGCTTATGATCTCTAGTAGAACATTTGCAAGTTGTCAATGTCATTTGTGGTTGAGGGAAAAGATTCAAAGCCTTAAAGAAATTAACTTTACTTTAAAAATTCACCACCCTGAAATCAGTCTTTAGGGCTAAGTCCGCTTTTACGGCATCCTACTGACTTTCTGGCTTAAGTCCGCTTTTACGGCAGCCATCCTGTTTAAATCTGTCTTTAGGTCTAAGTCCTCCTACGGCATCCTATTGACATCCTTGAAGTTAGGACTAAGCATCCCTAGTGGCATCCTAATCTTCATTCCGAGGAGAAGTATAAGCATCCCTAGCGGCATCTTCTCTTCATTAAATGTTAAATCTTAAATCCGTCTTTAGGTATAAGTCCTCCTACAGCATCCTATTGACATCTTTGGAGTTAGGAGTAAGCATCCCTAGTGGCATCCTAATCTTCATTCCGAGGAGAAGTATAAGCATCCCTAGTGGCATCTTCTCTTCATTAAATGTTAAATCTTAAATCCGTCTTTAGGTATAAGTCCTCATACGGCATCCTTTTGACATCTTTGGAGTTAGGAGTAAGCATCCTAATCTTCATTCCGAGGAGAAGTATAAGCATCCCTAGCGGCATCTTCTCTTCATTAAATGTTAAATCTTAAATCCGTCTTTAGGTATAAGTCCTCCTACGGCATCCTATTGACATCTTTGGAGTTAGGAGTAAGCATCCCTAGTGGCATCCTAATCTTCATTCCGAGGAGAAGTATAAGCATCCCTAGCGGCATCTTCTCTTCATTAAATGTTAAATCTTAAATCCGTCTTTAGGTATAAGTCCTCCTACGGCATCCTATTGACATCTTTGGAGTTAGGAGTAAGCATCCCTAGTGGCATCCTAATCTTCATTCCGAGGAGAAGTATAAGCATCCCTAGCGGCATCTTCTATTCATAAAATGTTAAATCTTAAATTCGTCTTTAGGTATAAGTCCTCCTATTGCATCCTATTGACATCTTTGGAGTTAGGAGTAAGCATCCTAATCTTCATTCCGAGGAGAAGTATAAGCATCCCTAGCGGCATCTTCTCTTCATTAAATGTTAAATCTTAAATCCGTCTTTAGGTATAAGTCCTCCTACGACATCCTATTGTTATCTTTGGAGTTAGGAATAAGCATCCCTAGTGGCATCCTAATCTTCTTCCCGAGGAGAAGTATAAGCATCCCCAGCGGCATCTTCTCTTCATTCTATTGATATTCTTGAAGTTAATCTTGATTTATAAAAAGGTTTCAATCATATCAAAATTAAATTCAAAATTCCTGTTCGTGTCAAACCTCATTCAACTTTTCAATATCTTGACTTTGTTAAATAATACTAATTTCATTAGTTATTATTTGCTAAAGCCATCAATGACAATATCAACTTCAAATCAATTCCTCAAACTCGAATCTCTATAAACTTTTCATTCTAAATTTTCTATCAAACCTAAAATTCCTTCAATTTGTATACTCAAATCTTTAACTTCTACTATGGATCTAGTTGATCGTTTCGGTCAACGCCAATACGCACGATAAACTTTGGCAAGTTTATCATGCCTATTGAGGGTCCATTTGTTGACCTCATTAGTCGAGGTCAATTTCCCCGGATTCAATTCTAGCACCTAGGTATTCGTTGCCTAGTGTAGACGTCGCCTTTAGTATTTCTTTAGGTGGACACCTAATGACGTAGCATCGATTCGAACTTACCACTCAGCTCGAATCAAAATCAATTCAATCCAATTCTAATTCAACCTCAAATCAACTCTTTTAAACCAAAATTTGCTACACCAATCGAAGTGAAATCAAATCAAATTAACTCAAATTGAATTCGATTTCAATGGCTTCGATTAACCCGTTTTGACTTGTCACAAGTATATATATAATAATAATTGATACGTCGTCAAAAATTATCTTAATCGGGCACGAATCTCGATGCAAAATCAAGTTTGGAAACTTCAAAAATTAATTCGGAGACCATCCGAACTCCGATTTCAGCAAACTTATAGTTGAACTGAGCGTCTTAGGAATACAAACCCAACGACACCAAGATCAACCCAATCCGAGCCCAAATGAATCCGAATCAAGGGCTCAAAGCGCTGTTTGAAGGTTCAAACTGCAATTTGTGTTACCAAACGGTCTCCGATTTTGACGAGCTTATACTCGAATCGAACGGCTCGACGAGACAAATCCAATGAACCTAAGATCACCGAATTCCGAAATCATTAAGGCCTTCAAATGTCAACCGAACGGTCCACGGTCAAAGGGTTCAGCAACAACCCATAACCACCCACTCTCCCTCTCCCTCAACCCATAACCACCCACTCTCACTCTCCCTCAACCCAAAAAACGTCCAAGCCTCCCTCCTCTCATACATGACACGTCCAAGCCCCTCCTCTCATCTAATCTCCAGCCCTATGAACCCCAAATGAACCCCTCTATGCCACGGCTTGTTCAACCAGAGGCAACAAAAAGTGGTTGGGGAGTTTAATGGCTGCAGTTCACGATCTAAGCACGAGAAATCCACACGAAGCCTCTCCATCGCCCCCTCCAGAGATCCAAGACAAAGGAAAGTGGTGAACTTCCTTTTCTTATTGATTCTTCTTCCACTCTTCTCCCTCTCATCATTTTTCATTTTTTTTTATGGATAATTTTTGTTGGATAGTTAGCCTATCAAATGAGGTTATTTAGTAAACGTTCATTCATTTTATGCTTAAATTCCTGCACTTGCTTGGATTGAGTATTATCCTATTTGTAAATGCTTATTCTTCAAGACTTAACTAGATAACCTCATGAATCATGAATGTGTTTATGGAAAAATCCATGTTGTTTGAAACTAAGTTCTTTGTGTGTAAAATCTGCATAATACTATGGTTATTGTAGTTCATATCATGAGATGTATGCATAGATTGGAGGAAATTATAGCGTGATCTATTAAATGCATAAAATATGTTTGTGTTATTGTCTATTCAAGAATCCGATGAGTTTTGGTTAAATAAAAGTTAGTGGGAAAGCATATCTATGTTGTATTCCATTCATACTCCCAAGAGATGCATGAGTTTAAAGAATTTTCATAAATTTTATGCAAGGTTGTGTTGTGTTTGAAAGGTGAAATCTATGTATTTTAGAGAAGTTAAGTAAATGTGTAAAAGTATAGTATGATATTTTTGGGAGGGTGAAGTGGATGAATCTTGTAGTATTTATTTGTGTTGGGAAATATACAAAGTGTATATTGAAGAGAAAGTGCATAGAGTATGGAAGATGAAAAGTATTTGTTTTGAAATATAAAGTAGGTGAAACGTGTGCATTTTTGGATAAGTTAAATAAATGTGGTAAAGTCTAATATGATATTTTTGGAGGATGAAGTGGATAAATCTTGTAGTGTATATATATATTGGGAAGTATATGAAGTGTATATTGAAGAGAAAGTGTATAGAATTTGGAAGGCAAAAGGTATTTGTTTTAAAAGTGAAATTTGTGTATGTTTTGAAGAAGTAGAATTTTTGTATAAGAAAAGTAAGGTGTGTGTGTATCTTTTAGAAGATGAAAAGATGTGTGTTTGTGGGAAGTAACTTGTGTGTGTTTTTGAAGGATGACATATGTGAATTTGGAAGAGTAAAATGCTTGTTTTTGTGAAAAATGTGTGTTGAAAGGTGGAATTTGAGATGTATTGGAAAAGGGAGAAATGTATGTTTGAAAATTGAAGATGTATGGTTTTGTAAAGTGAGTTTTGTGTGATTTGGAAAGGTGAAAAGTGTAGATTTTGAAGGGTGATGCTTATGGAAGACGAAAAGTAAACTGTTTTGTGTGTAAGTATTAAAGGTGAAAATATATGTTGAAAAATTACAAAGTGTACTTCCAAAAGTAAAGGTTCCAAAAAGACATTCAACAAACTGGTGTTCAAGCCCGAAGAAAGGTACGTCTTTATTTTCAGTAAATTTCTATTATTTCATTTTTAATTATTAAATGTGATTTCTAATCCTTGTTTTTTCCCTATATTCTTTTTTTATTTGCATGAACTACGAGGAACGGTACCGGTCGAGGGAACAAAAGGACAAGGAGCTAAAGGCGTTAGTCGCCTCTATCCAACCGGGTAGAGGTGCTACGGGCGGAACCACCGGGTAGTAGCCCCCGGTGACTGTGAGTATTTCTAAACTTATAAAACCTTTAGGGACCCTTTGATGTGGTGTGCATGAACCATTCCTTTAGGTCCCTGTAGTAACTTCAATTTAATTAGGTTTACTTTTTTGCTTTATTTTAGATCCCTAAACCCCTTTTACACACGCTCAAAGTCCTAAGGGTTAGTAATAACAAATTTTTATCCCATACAACAGTAGTGACACTTAAGGACAAAAATTAAAGACCGAGTCTTAGAAAATCTAGACTTAGGATGCATGCATACTTTATGATAGAAACTTATATCATAGAAAATTTAGTGACATCTCACTTTAGAATTAGTAAGTATCTTTAAATTAGAATTCAATCAATTAAAAAACTTTAGCCAATAATTGACTTAGGATATATCAAAACCACACTTTCAAATACACACACTTAGAATTGTTTGCTAGGACAACCGACTCTAGTTTTAGGTTAGGCCGGTGTTTATTTTCTTACTGCTGTGTGACGGGCTTTTTCTCAATTTTCACTGCATGCTGGTTGTAAAAATATTGGTGTGTTTGCTTACTTACTTTTACTGCACTCTGTGATGTTGGTTTGATTGACGATTAGATTACCCATAGGCTAGGAGCGATCTGGATTGTTAATATGATTTTCTGCAGGTGGCCACACTCATGAGGGGCAGAAAAAGGGGGCTAATTAATTAATAATAAATAAATGCTACAGGTGCTTCAGCTGCTTAGCCCCCAAATGAAGAAGAGTGTGGCCAAGTGTGGCTTAATAATTTAAATTCAATTATATATATATATATATATATATATATATATATATATATATATATATATATATATATATATATATATATATATATATATATATATAACTGCGTGGGATGATTTTTGTTATAAATTGCTTAGGATAACCTTGCAGGTGGACTAGATTTTTCTTCCCTTTCTGTGAAATGAAATGTAATATAAATATAATATATCAAGAGTCAATAAATGTGAAAGTGATTTTTTGAAAGTGGGATATTACATCCAATTTGGAATCCAAAGAAAGGAGAATATACCTTAAAGGATTATTCTCTTTTATTTGGAAAGCCAAATTAGGATGATTCAATATCCAAATAGAAAAGAAAATACCCCTCTTAAGGATGAGTTTCTTTTCATTTGGATATCCAGAACCCGACGGACCCGAGAAGTTCGTAGAAGAAGAAAAGACAGAACAAGAAGATTGAAGAAAGAAGATGAAGAAATGAAGATTTAAGGAACAATATATCCCATTTCAAAAATCACTTGCGTCATTCTTAGGATTAGAATCCGGGTTTGTTGTCAGTGGTGCCCGGCCACTTTACTTTTCTGCAAATTCTGGGTGTAATATGGACATTGGACATTGGACATTATATTTGGATTATTAAAATTGATTGTTTATATTGTTTATGCAGTAGATTTTTTTAGAACCTTGCATGCCGTGTTTTGTTTTAGCCTGGATTCGAAACGGAGAGATTTTTTTCGTAAGGGTACGCTTAAAATTCTTCTACTTGTAATTTTAAATAAAAATTTTTAGGCTCACATAGTAACTCTAACGATCTAAGAAGTAAGCTCGGGATCGCCGAGAGTCAGCATAAGCATATTAATACTTTCTCTTCCTTATTAGGCACCTCCCCGCCTGCAGGTTCTGGCAGACCACTTGACCTATGAGGGTGCAGTTCTGTCAAGGGAAAGTTGTGCAATCTCTAGGAAAAATTTTTTTTTCTAAGCCTAAATTTTTAAACTGCTTCATTATCATTTTATGCATTCGAGTCAATTAGCATGCATTGCATTAGATACAAACTAAAAAGAGTCTAAAATATTAATTGCATTTCTAGATATTTATCACCCTACATAAGTTGAGGGGCTAATTAGGAATTGTCTTAGATGTCAGCCCCAATTCCTTAAAACTTAAACAACATCCCTACCCATCTTTCATAAGAGACTGGACACATGGTTTTAAAGCGCCTAGGTGGTTAGCTGGCTCCCCAATCCAGGCCGGGGTAAGTCCAGATTTGCACTTCATTAGTTAGGTTCGGGTCGCTACTTTGTAGTACCCAAATTTGATTTAGGTTCTGAGGCAGATTCTTTTTAGATCTTAAGTCCTCGCCCTCCGGGAATATAATCCCAAATTTCTAATAAAATGTCAACTTAAACATAAAATTTTCTCTTAAAATGTAAAGCCCAATATAGGATAGACTGAGGTTGTCTCTGAGCTTCTCAGAATCCGACACCTCCTACTTTTCGTCCATTGACTCGCTAATAAATGTTCAACATTGAGCTTTCACCTTTGAAAATTCCTACTTCTATTTCTTGTCTTTTACTTTGTAGTCAAAGAGTATGAAATCACTGCTTTAATCGAGAGTTTTCTTAAGAGCATTCCTCCTAGGATGTAATTAACTATAGGAGCTTGCTCCTATAGGGATTTGAGAACCCCAGACTAAAATAAACCTTGTTTTATTCGTATAAAATAAGGGAAGAATCTTTGGGAACGTAGATATTTTTAAAACCTTATTTTTAATTTTGAATAGACTTATAGAATATTATTATTATCTTTTCAGATAATATAATATTATACTTGTTATATTCAACTTTAGAAATAATGAATTTTATAAAACTCATTCTCACTTTTGGATATCTTGAAGAATATTATGTTCGTCTTTTAAGATGATATAATATTCTTCTTGTCATATCTAAGTAAAAGAATGAATAAACTTTTTTCAAAAAAACCGTATTTCTATCTTTAAACATATTCTATAGAATTTCATGTTCATCTTTTAAGATGATATGTTATTCTTTGAACTATTTGATTATAGAAATATCAATTTTCAAAACCCTATTCTGATATTGAATCCATTGTAGAATATTGTGTCGGCCTCTCAAGACTGTACTTTATTCTCAATGCAGTATTCAATTATAAAATAGGAGAAATCAAAATCTGCGTGGTGACACATATTTTTTTCCCACCAAGGTTTTTCTTCTCATTATTGCAAAGAGAAGGATTCTCTATCATTTTTTTTAACTGAATCTTGTTCGGATTTTCAACGATTCTTGAATGTTTTGAGTTGTTAGATCGTCGATGCCCTTTTCATTTCTTTCCTGTTAAGTTTAAGAATTTATTTTCTCTTTTGAGAAGTTTTCTTGAACATGTATAGAAAAGATGTGGAATGATTCATCACCTGCATCTTTCATGGTCAAGTTTTTTTTGTCAGTTTCTTTAATTGTAAATAAAAATTTCGAAGGTATTAAATGTATGATTAAATCCCTTCTCTTCTAAAGCAATAACCTCTTATTTGATAGCACGTAAGGGTATAAACGTGATATCAAATTGAAGTAAGAACATTGACCATTTTGCCAAATGTCCTGACAATGTTGGACGAGTCATCAGGTATTGGAGTGGATTGACTCTAGAAATGAGATTGATTTTATGAGCTAACATGTAATGCCTTAATTTCTGGGCAGCAAAAATTAAGGCTAAACAATGTTTTTCAATAGGCGGGTAATTAGCTTCAGTTGGTAAGAGTCGTCTACTTAAGTAGTAAAGTGCATTCTCTTTTCCTTCCTCGTTAGTTTGGGCTAACAAGGTGCCAAGGGAACTGTCTAAAGCTGCGGTGTAAAGTATTAAGGGTTTTCTTGAAATAGGAGCCGCTAAGACTAGAGGTGTTAACAAATACTGTTTTATGTTTTCAGAAGCATTTTGACACTTTTCATCCCAATGAAATCGGGCATCTTTCTTAAATAAAGAAGCAAATGGTTGACACCTACCAGACAAGTTAGAAATGAATCTCCGTAGATATGCCAACCTACCTTGAAGAGATCTTAATTGGGTTAGACTTTTAGGAGGTGGCATATCTAAGATGGCTTTTATTTTGGAAGGATCAATTTCTATATCTCGGTGTCTCACTACAAACCCTAAGAATTTTCCTGAAATAACTCCGAAAGCACATTTCAAGGGGTTCATCTTTAGGTCATAGCGGCACAACCTTTCAAAAATGATTCTCAGATCATGAAGGTGGTCATCCCTTTGATGACTTTTGACAACCAAATCATCGATATAACATTCCACTTGTTGGTGGATTAAATCATCGAAGATTCGGGTCATAGCTCGCTAGTAAGTTGCACCAGCATTCTTAAGTCCAAAGGGCATGACTTTGTAACAGAAGACCCCTATAGGGGTTCTGAATGCAGTAAATTTTTCATCTTCAGGAGCCATCTTGATTTGGTTATATCCAGATGAACCGTCCATAAAAGAGAAAATTTCATGCTCAGAGGCAATGTCTACCATGAGTTCTGGTATGGGTAAAGGGAACTCATCTTTCGGACATGCCTTATTCAGATCCCTATAATCGATGCATACACAAATTTGTCCACTTTTCTTCTTTACTGAGACGACACTAGCCAACCAAGAGGGATATTTCTCCTCTCGAATAAAGCCTGCATCGATCAGTTTCTTAACTTCAGTTATCACTTGTTGTTCAATTTCTTAGCGCATGCGTCGCGGGGCTTGTTTGACAGGAATTATGTCAGGTTGAATTTCAAGTTTGTGAACTGCTATTTCTGGAGATAATCCGGGCATTTCGTCATAACTCCAAGCGAAACAATCCTTAAACTCTGAAAGCAACTTGACCAAGTTATTTGACTCATCCTCGTTCAATAAGGCACTTATGAACGTCGGACGTGGATTTTCTTCATTACCAAGGTTAATTTCTTTTAGTTCGTCAATAGTTGATTGGATTTCCTCCTCGAGTTCAGGAGGTGCCTCCTTAACTTGAATGTCATCCGAATCATCTAAAGTTTCTAAGCAAAATTTATTAAGATTTTCAATGTCCTCTACAAAAAGATGATCAGATCCTACATTGTTAGTAATTACTAAGCAATAATCATCATCATCAAATGGACAAACAGTATTAAAGCCTAGTCCTGCTTTTGACTTTGGTTTATGGAATTCCGTATTTCAAAGACTTTCAAAGGACTGAGCTTGACGTTTAGTCCAAGTAGATGGGGTAAGACCTTGCTCAATTAAATTTTTAACACAATAAGGATACCAATCAAAAGGGAGTTCCACTATTTCATTCATAAAAGTATCATCAACATGTACATCAGTTTCAATATTTTTGCTAGAAGAAGGAATAAACTTAGCAGTTTTACAATCATCGCTCAAAGCAGGTGAAACTTTAACTGCCAACCCAGCTATACTATCTTGCGATAGTGGGGTTAAAGCTAAAGTCTTCACATACCCTTTAAGTCTTTTATAGGTAGACAAATCTGAATCATCCTCTATATTTGCCTGAATTTTATCTTCATCACTATCATTTTCCAAAGAGATCTCAAATTTTGGCATTTTGTTACTATTTTCATCCTTCAGTACACATGATTCATCATCTGAACCAGATTTTAAATCGATGTGTATCATAGGGTTTTGCTTTTGTATGTTTTCATACATTGCACTTTCATGATTTTGCCATCCTCTGCCTCTACCTCGCCCTCGTTGGGTCATCCTAATCCAAATAATACAAAAAGTTATTTGGACCCAATCCAAATAATACATTAAGTTACTAAAAGAAGTAACTTTACATATTACTAAAGATTGGGCAAAAAAATTTTGGACACAGTGCTAAGTCAAACATCAAGCTACAAGAAAAATATAACTGCAACATTCGAATTAGCACACAGGGATTTTCTTTACAAAAAGGCCATTATAAAGGAGCTCCTCGTTAGTTTTCTAACGGGGTCCAAAATAAGACCTCTAAAATTTTTTAGATACCGGCCAAATTATTCAAGAATGAAATGAATAAAATAACCGGCGGAAGAAAGGTAGTTACAACCTATGTCAAGCACAAGTATACTACCGATTAAAGGGTATAAAACACTGCTAAAGATGGAAAGAGGATTGATCCCCAGCGGAGTCGCTAGAAAAACCTTGGTGTGAAAAAAATTGTGTCACCACGCAGATTTTGATTTCTCCTATTTTATAATTAAATACTGCATTGAGAATAAAGTAAAGTCTTAAGAGATTGACACAATATTCTATAATGGATTCAATATCAAAATAGGGTTTTGAAAATTGATATTTCAATAATCAAACAGTTCAAAGAATAACATATCATCTTAAAAGATGAACATGAAATTCTATAGAATATGTTTAAAGATAGAAATACGGTTTTTTTTTTAAAAAAAAAAAGTTTATTCATTCTTTTATTTAGATATGACAAGAAGAATATTATATCATCTTAAAAGACGAACATAATATTCTTCAAGATATCCAAAAGCGAGAATGAGTTTTATAAAATTCATTATTTCTAAAGTTGAATATAACAAGTATAATATTATATTATCTGAAAAGATAATAACAACATTCTACAAGTCTATTCAAAATTAAAAATAAGGTTTTAAAAATATCTATGTTCCCAAAGATTCTCCTGTTTATTTTAGTCTGGGGTCCTCAAATCCCTATAGGAGCTGCTCATATAGTTAATTACATCCTAGGAGGAATGCTCCTAAGAAAACTCTTGATTAAAACAGTGATTTCATACTCTTTGACTACAAAGTAAAAGATAATAAACAGAAGTAGGAATTTTCCAATGTGAAAGCTCAATGTTGAACATTTATTAGCGAGTCAATGGAGGAAAAGTAGGAGGTGTCGGATTCTGAGAAGCTCAGAGACAACCTCAGTCTATCCTATGTTGGGCTTTACATTTTAAGAGAAAATTTTATGTTTAAGTTGACATTTTATTAGAAAGTTGGGATTATATTCCCGGAGGGCGAGGACTTAAGATCTAAAAAGAATCTGCCTCAGAACCTAAATCTAATTTGGGTACTACAAAGTAGCGACCCGAACCTAACTAATGAAGTGCAAATTTGGACTTACCCCGGCCTGGATTGGGGAGCCAGCTAACCACCTAGGCGCTTTAAAATCATGTGTCCAGTCTCTTATGAAAGATGGGTAGAGATGTTGTTTAGGCTTTAATGAATTGGGGGCCGACATCTAAGACAGACCCTAATTGGCCCCTCAACTTATGTAGGGTGAAAAATGTCTAAAAATACTATTAATATTTTAGACTCTTTTTTAATTTGTTTCTAATGCTATGCATGCTAATTGACTCGAATGCATAAAATGAATATGAAACAATTTTAAAATTAGGCTTAGAAAATATGTTTTTTTTCCTAGAGATTGCACAACTTCCCTTTGACAGAACTGCACCCTCATAGGTCAAGTGGTCTGCCAGAACCTGCAGGCGGGGAGGTGCCTAACAAGGAAGAGAAAGTATTAATATGCTTATGCTGACTCTCGGCGGTCCCGAGCTTACTTCTTAGATCGTTAGAGTTACTATGTGAGCCTAAAAATTTTTATTTTTAATTACAATTAGAAGAATTTTAAGCGTACCCTTACGAAAAAAAAACACTTCGATTCGTATCCAGGCTAAAACAAAACACGGCATGCAAGTTCCTAAAAAATTCTACTGCACAAATAATGTAAACAATCAATTTTAATAAATATAATGTCTAATGTCCATTGTCCATATTACACCCAGAATTTGCAGAAAAGTAAAGTGGCCGGGCACCACTGAGAACAAACCCGGATTCTAATCCTAAGAATGACGCAAGTGATTTTTGAAATGGGATATACTGTTCCTTCAATCTTCATTTCTTCCTCTTCTTTCTTCAATCTTCTTGTTCTGTCTTTTCTTCTTCTACGAACTTCTCGGGTCCGTCAGGTTCTGGATATCCAAATGAAAAGAAACTCACCCCTAAGAGGGGTGTTTTCTTTTCTATTTGGATATTAAATCATCCTAATTTGACTTTCCAAATAAAAGAGAATAATCCTTTAAGGTATATTCTCCTTTCTTTGGATTCCAAATTGGATGTAATATCACACTTTCAAAAAAAATCACTTTCACATTTATTGACTATTGATATATTATATTTACATTACATTTCATTTCACAGAAAGGGAAGAAAAATCTAGTCCACCTGCAAGGTTATCCTAAGCAATTTATAACAAAAATCATCCCACGCAGTTATATATATATATGCAATTGAATTTAAATTATTAAGCCACACTTGGCCACACTCTTCTTCATTTGGGGGCTAAGCAGCTGAAGCACCTGTAGCATTTATTTATTATTAATTAATTAGCCCCCCTTTTTCTGCCCTGCATGAGTGTGACCACATGCAGAAAATCATATTAATAATCCAGATCGCTCCTAGCCTATGGGTAATCTAATCATCAATCAAACCAACATAGAGTGCAATAGAAATAAATAAACAAACACACCAACATTTTTCAACCAGCATGCAATAAAACTCGAGAAAAAGCCCATCACAGTGCAGTAAGGAAATAAACACCGGCCTAACCTAAAACTAGAGTCGATTGTCCTAACAAACAAATCTAAGTGTGTGCAGTAGGCTGTGAGGTTTTGAAATGTGCTAAGTCAATAATTGGCTAAAGTTTTCTAATTGATTGAATTCTAATTTAAAGATATTTACTAATTCTAAAGTGAGATGTCACTAAATTTTCTATGTTATAAGTTTCTATCCTAAAGTGTGCATGCATCCTAAGTCTAGATTTTCTAAGACTCAGTCCTTAATTTTTATCCTTAAGTGTCACTACTGTTATATGGGATAAAAAAATTTGTTATTACTAACCCTTAGAATTTTGCGTATATGTAAAAGGGGTTTAGGGATCTAAGAGAAAATAAAAATAAACCTAATAAAATTGAAGTTACTACAGGGACCTAAAAGGGAAAGGTTAACGCACACCACATAAAGGGGTCCCAAAAAGTTTTCTAAGTTTAGAAATACTTACAGTCACCGGGGGCTACGACCCGGTGGTTTCGCCCGTAGCACCTCTACCAGGTTGGATAGAGGCGACTGACGTAATTAGCTTATTGTCCTTTTGTTCCCTCGACCGGTACCATTACTCGCAGTTCATGCAAATAAAATAGGAAAAATAAGGATTAGAAAGCACATTTAATAATTAAAAATGAAATAATAGAAATTTACTGAAAATAAAGACGTACCTTTCTTTGGGCTTGAACACCAGTTTGTTGAATGTCTTTTTGGAACCTTTACTTTTGGAAGTACACTTTGTAATTTTTCAACATATATTTTCACCTTTAATACTTACACACAAAACAGTTTACTTTTCGTCTTCCATAAGCATCACCCTTCAAAATCTACACTTTTCACCTTTCCAAATCACACAAAACTCACTTTACAAAACCATACATCTTCAATTTTCAAACATACATTTCTCCCTTTTCCAATACATCTCAAATTCCACCTTTCAACACACATTTTTCACAAAAACAAGCATTTTACTCTTCCAAATTCACATATGTCATCCTTCAAAAACACACACAAGTTACTTCCCACAAACACACATCTTTTCATCTTCTAAAAGATACACACACACCTTACTTTTCTTATACAAAAATTCTACTTCTTCAAAACATACACAAATTTCACTTTTAAAACAAATACCTTTTGCCTTCCAAATTCTATACACTTTCTCTTCAATATACACTTCATATACTTCCCAATATATATATACACTACAAGATTTATCCACTTCATCCTCCAAAAATATCATATTAGAATTTATCACATTTATTTAACTTATCCAAAAATGCACACGTTTCACCTACTTTATATTTCAAAACAAATACTTTTCATCTTCCATACTCTATGCACTTTCTCTTCAATATACACTTTGTATACTTCCCAACACAAATAAATACTACAAGATTCATCTACTTCACCCTCCCAAAAATATCATACTATACTTTTACACATTTACTTAACTTCTCTAAAATACATAGATTTCACCTTTCAAACACAACACAACCTTGCATAAAATTTATGAAAATTCTTTAAACTCATGCATCTCTTGGGAGTATGAATGGAATACAACATAGATATGCTTTCCCACTAACTTTTATTTAACCAAAACTCATCGGATTCTTGAATAGACAATAACACAAACATATTTTATGCATTTAATAGATCACGCTATAATTTCCTCCAATCTATGCATACATCTCATGATATGAACTACAATAACCATAGTATTATGCAGATTTTACACACAAAGAATTTAGTTTCAAACAACATGGATTTCTCCATAAACACATTCATGATTTGTGAGGTTATCTAGTTAAGTCTTTAAGAATAAGCATTTACAAATAGGATAATACTCAATCCAAACAAGTGCAGGAATTTAAGCATAAAATGAATGAACCAGACGGCTATAACCGCCGTCAACCGCCGGTAAGGTACCGGCGGTCTAACGGCGCCGTCCGGCGGTCTAATGAACCAGACGACGCCAGGTTTTCCGGCGGTTACATTACCGGCGGCTAAACCGCCGAAAGACCGACGGTTGAAATTCTGGTGATCCCCGGCGTTATGGGCCGCCGGAAAACCGCCGCAAAAATAAACCGCTGGTAAAAGGCCGTCGGTATTTGTTTCCTACGCCGTTTTTACCGGCGGTCACTGAACCGCCGTTAGACCGCCGGTAATTTGACAAACCGCCGGTAATTTTACGCTAACCGCCGGTAAAAACCGCCGGTTTTCACTGTTTTTCCTGTAGTGGAGGGAGAGTGGGTGGTTATGGGTTGTTGCTGAACCCTTTGACCGTGGACCGTTCGGTTGACATTTGAAGGCCTTATTGATTTCGGAATTCGGTGATCTTGGGCTCATTGGATTCGTCTCGTCGAGCCGTTCGATTCGAGTATAAGCTCGTCAAAATCGGAGACCGTTTGGTAACTCAAATTGCGGTTTGAACCTTCAAACAGCGCTTTGAGCCCTTGATTCGGATTCATTTGGACTCGGATTGGGTTGATCTTGGTGTCGTTGGGTTTGTATTCCTAAGACGCTCAGTTCAACTATAAGTTTGCTGAAATCAGAGTTCGGATGGTCTCCGAATTAATTTTTGAAGTTTCCAAACTTGATTTTGCATCGAGATTCGTGCCCGATTAAGATAATTTTTTACGACGTATCAATTATTATTATATATATACTTGTGATGAGTCAAAACGGGTTAATCGAAGCCATTGAAATCGAATTCAATTTAAGTTAATTTGATTTGATTTCACTTCGATTGGTGTAGCAAATTTTGGTTTAAAAGAGTTGATTTGAGGTTGAATTAGAATTGGATTGAATTGATTTTGATTCGAGCTGAGTGGTAAGTTCGAATCGATGCTACGTCATTAGGTGTCCACCTAAAGAAATCCTAAAGGCGACGTCTACACTAGGCAACGAATACCTAGGTGCTAGAATTGAATCCGGGGAAATTGACCTCGACTAATGAGGTCAACACACCTTTATAAACCTCTTGTACATCCTTCTTTTATTTAATTCTATAAGAGGAGCTACCTATAAGAATGATATTGTCAATATAAACAAACAAGTAGAAGTATATGCTTAGAAGAATGACGTGGAATATAGAAAAGCCTAAGGACTATGTAGAAAATAATTAGATACAAGAAAAAGACTAATAATGTTCTATACCATATCTATAAAGTATGCTTAAAAAGATATATGATTTATGTAATCTGCAAAAATAATGATAGGCTAAGGGAAAATGTTGAATAATATAAGACTTGGACAATTCTTTTGCTACAATTTTATGACATTAAAAGGCTAAGTTTTATTTGATGGAGAAGGGCTAAAAATATGCACATTAGATATTTTGGATATTAGGTAACTAATGATGATTATTTTAGGTTAATTGGATGTGAATAAGAAGTTATAATTTTTTTTTCATTAATTGATCATTATAGGTGGACAAGATGATTTAGAATTAATTGATCAAAAAACATAACCCATGTGTTTAATCTTTCTTATCTTTGGAATGAGCACGTCAACTTTTTTTTTTCTCATAATATAATTTTTGATATTTCATGCTGCCCGTAAGTCGAGGGCTATCAACCCACAACATTGGATATCTACCGACATTCATCAATATTCAATGCTCAACACTCACCATCACCTTTTATCGATGCTTATGGAGCTACAAAACTAGACGTCTGCTAATCATTATTAGTCGATACCTACAACTAATTAACATCCATCAACATATAACTTTCTAGTGCTCCCTATCACCGGTTGATAACGCTCGTCGCTCATTGGCCCACAACAACGAACAACACTCAACCAATGCCGTCTAATCTATATCTGATTGATCTCAGCCAATGCCTAACTTTTGCGTTTGATATCACCCTTCACTAACATTGCCAATTGATGTCTAATGCTTCTCATCATTATTGACATTAAATACGCCGACCACCACTTTAGAACATAATATTAAGTAATCAAAATTCTTTTATTGTACCAACACTATTTCTAGTTATTAGAAAGAAAAAAAAAACATATCCTTATAAATTCAAACTCTTATTAGTAGATTTGTTTAAGGCAAGAACACAAAATTTTTCTTTTCGGGTGTTTCAATTAAAACATTTTCTTACCCATTTGTACAAAATTTTCTCTATTTTTATGTATAAGTGATAAATTTTTGGACAATTTTAGACATAAATCTCAATTATTATAGTCATCAAAAGGAGTTGGAATAAGAAAATATTGGATAATATAAATTATATATAATAGATTAATAATTTAATATACATACATAATATTATATATATAAAATATTGCGTATATATTACAAATTTACAATCCAATTGCGTGAATGAATTAGTGGCGGTGTGTTTTGTATTAAAGCACGCGTTGAAGCTCGGAAATCATCGGCCGTCCAATAACTTCAACGGCTAAGATCGAATCAATGCATGATGTAGATCTCTTTCTATAAATAAACCGAGACCCCTAGAAGTCGTCGACTCCTCGGCTCGAGCCGTCTACTACGCCAAATCTGTGGCAGGAGTTAGTCGTGCGATCGCGGCCGTGGAGAGAGCGAAGGTCGAGGTAACTAACGAGAAATTCGACGGTAGGAAGTTCCTTCGACGCTAGGGTTTTTTTGTGGGAGAAGCAGCGCAAGGCAACCCGTGATCTTGGAATTCAGGTTCTGTTTCTGATTTCGGGGGCATTTATAACGCGCTATTTCTCGGTTTATTTCGCCCCCTACAAAATCTGGCTCCAGCCTTTCGTTCCTCTCCGGTTTAGGGTTTTAATTTCTGCGGCGAGGCGCAAGTGGAAATCGGATTTGTTTTCGTCCGCAGTGTTGGTTCCTTCATATTGGTTGATAGTTGAAGAAAACGGTTCTTGCTAGGAAGAAAGGTTCGGGTAGGGTTTGTTTGTTGCTTACACTATTCTTATGGTTCCTTCTGTCGGTTAGTGGTTTACATTGAATGCTAATGTTGGATGCGTGGTTGATGGGGGAGCTGGTTAGAAGTTTAGGATTTTCGTGATTGTCTGTAAGGGATTTTGAGTTTGGCATCTAGATTCTTGCGAGTTACTCAGATCCCGATTAGAAAGCTGGTTAATTTTGTGTCTTGATGCATGTGCTGCAGGGCGCATCTCTACCTATTTTTTGAAGGCTGAAGACATTTATTTTTTCAGCGTGGGAATATTACAGGAATTATTTTAAGAAATTTACAGTATTGTTTTGCTTTTGCGGGTTGAAGACTTGTTGTTAGCATTGGAGGAGGTTTATTGTTGCAGTAATCCTGGAGTGGCTGAATTGTGAATAGGGATTTGTATAATATCTTAATGACTCAGACTGTTGCCAAAGAGTGCTCTTGGTCCCGGAGTAAGGTGTCGAAGAAGGATTCTGGAGATCTTTCACTAACATTGATGGAAAAAGCGCATAAGTTTCCTAGAGGGTACACTTCAGGGTTTGTCCAGGACTACAGGCATGCAGTAGAGGCTGTTGGTGAATCTGAAGGATTTACTGGCCTTGGGCAAGTTGGATCCGAAGACCCTTGCACGCCAAAGAGAAGGTGTATAAGCTTGAATGCAGACAGGTGCGATGGTTTCTTCGTTCCCATGCAAGTTATCGCACTGTCAAATATGTCAAGCACTGAACGAAAGGATTTGGAAATAAGGCTTAGGAGGGAGCTTGAGCAGGTTCAAAAATTTCAGAAGAAAATACTTTCAAGCACCGCATTAATGTCAAATGGAGCTGCAGTTTCTTCATCCTGTGACCCACTTGTGAAGAAGCATGATCTTGCGATTCAGAATGCTTCCCAGTTGAAACGTAGTGCAACTGGTAGGTTTGAGTCTACTACTAAGCAAGTGAAGCACTTCTCAAACGTAGTACCAACATCCGTTACTGTATTGATGAAGCAATGTGAAGCACTTCTCAAACGCCTGTTGGGACATCAGTATGCTTGGGTTTTTAATAAACCTGTTGATGTGGTGAAGTTGAATATTCCAGATTATTTCACTGTTATCAAACGACCCATGGATCTTGGGACTATTCAATCCAATTTAGCGTCAGGTTTCTACACCGCTCCTATGGAGTTTGCATCTGATGTGAGGCTTACATTCTCCAATGCAACTACGTACAATCCACCTGGTAATGATGTGCATTTCATGGCTGATGCCATGAGCAAGTTCTTTGAAATGAGATGGAAGCCTATTGAGAAGAAGCTGGTTGCTGCTGATGGTGCTATAAAAAGAGAAACAGTAACTACCAAGCCAGTGCAACAATCTAAGAAGAGGAAAATTCATCAGGAGGGCCATAACACTGTTGTGCTAGATAGTAAGGTACAAATGACAGATGAAGAGAAACTGAGTCTAAGTAGGCGTTTATCTTTGATTCCTGAGCTACCACAACACATCGTTGATTTCCTGAAGCGGCATACTGACAATGCAAATGAGAGTGCAGAGGATGAAATAGAAATTGATTTTGATTCTCTTAGCTCTGACACCTTATTTGAATTGAAGAAACTATTGGATGACTACTCAAAGCAAAATCATTCAGAAAATCAAGCAAAAACCGAGCCTTGTGAAGTGGAGGTAGTATTTTGTAGGGTTGCATTATTTGCATGTTCACATTCATTTTGCATTTGTTACCAGAGTTTTTATATTTCCTTGCAGATTCTGAATGAATCTGGACTCAGCAATTCCTCAATGCATCCTTGCAAAGGTTTGCCCTTTTCTTGAAAATCAAGGCTATGTCTTTTACTGCAGCAATGGAATCTTGAGATCCTTTGTTCTTACCGATATGTTTTCAGGAAATGAACCCGTAGATGAGGATGAGGACGTTGATATTGGTGGTAATGATCCTCCCACGACAAGCTACTTTCCTGTTGACGGAGTTAATAATGCAGCCCCAAGAAGTAACAGGGGTAGTAGTTCAAGTAGTTCCAGCAGCGAATCTGGATCATCTTCCAGTGGTTTGTGCTTTATTTATATCTACTTTCTTTTGCTGATAAGTTCTCTCATTTTTTTTAAGTGGTATTGCTCTAGTGCCTTTTTTCTAACAGTAAGACATTGTAGTTAAACATGCAAGTTTCATCTTTACTCTAATTATTATCTTTTACACTACATTTATACTTTTACCGTATTTATATTAAATTTTTATGTTTCGTGATATTGGCTGAAGGAAGTTGAGTGATGAGTGCAAAACTTCTTTGTTATATAGATTGTTTAGCAATACTATTCATTGGCAGCAATGCTGATGTTGATTTCTGAGAAAAGCCATTCACCGTTTAATTAAAGATCTACCATTTAATTATAGAAGTAAAGAAGTATGCCTGAATTTGTTTGTCTGCACTCTTTCCTCTCATGGGTGTGCATGAGTGCATCTATTTGTGCTTGAATGAATATATTTATATTTCTATTCCTTCCTGTGTGTGGCTATGTGTCAAAAATGATTTCATTTGTTCATAAATCGGTGAAAATCCAACCTTATTCTGCTGAGAACATTAAATAAATTACTCTATAATGTAAACAGTGGTTATGTTGATCTCGTGTGAACATAAACTAGGGATTTTTTTCCTCTTGTTTTTGGTGAATATTTTGCTAGTCTCTTTAAGTGCAGGATTAATTATCTCTTTATTTTGTTTAGGGGAGTATTAAACAAAAATTTGTTATATTGAACATATTGAAAAGCTGAGAATAATATGGTTGTGTAACTCATAGATTGATTTGTAGCCTAATTTTAGAGGCATAGATTGAAACTGCTGCTACATGTTTTTTAGGTCTGAAACTCTATCAATATACTTTATTGCAATGCGTTAGAACTCCAGGTTCCGCAGTCATCTGTATGATCATGAATAATAGCAACCATATTTCGTTCAAGTTTTTTCTGATATGAGCATTATTGTCTTGATTTATGGCCAAATTCCATTTATCATTTATTCCATCCATTTGCTTAGACTAATTCAATTGCATGTGAACGAAGTGCATGCTGTTAAATGAAAAATTAAGAAATATTATTATGAAAATAAAAAATTAAAATGTACCATAGTAGTATTATACTAAAATAATATTCTTATTTTTTAAATAAAATTTGAATTAGAATTTCTAGGCATATATATATATTACTGTATATGTTTGAATGATGTTTCTGCTACAACATCAATACCAAACCCTTACATTCAAAATACTGAGTGGGCAAAATAATTTAGAAGTTAGGCACAAGACTACTTCACAAAACATGGTACAATATTTCTAAACCATTGTGCACATAATTGTGAACAATTATTTGGAAAGAAACAACTATTAAGAAAAATAAAAATCCAACATCAGCTTCCTATTCTGAACAAAACGGAATTAGAAACGAAGATAAAAAGTGAACATGCTGGCAAGATTATAATAAATTGCACAATATTTCAAAAGGAAATCAGTAAAATGTTCCAACAAACAAAAGAAAATTTCTTTGTCCATCAGGAACATCGGTTTAATCTAAAATTGCAAACCTCCCGTGGCATTTTTTTCTTAATTACATATTCATTATTGCAAATCTCTCTTTCTTGGTGAGGATGTCTTAGAATCACCACACTTACCTTTGGCTCGAAATGATGCTATTTGTCTGACAAAACCCTTGGTTAAAACCAGTAACAAAACAAATTTAGATTAAATATATGATAAAAAGAAGGATAACAGAAATAACGAATCTGGATAGATAAAAGATGGAGAGGTATGCGAAGGTGAGGATCATCTAAATATAGAGATGATAGGCGGGATCTGGAGCATACAAAATGAAGTTGAAGAGATGCCCGATGTAAAATGGACTTTTGTGGATAGGAGCGAATGTATTTTTGATATTAGAAACCAACAATATCTAGAGATTAAAGATGTATGTAGGCAGCAGTTGGAGGTGAAGGAATTTGAAGGGTTTTAAAAATAGAGAAATGTTATAGCAGGTATTAAATGAGGTGGAGATGTTATTAAATGGAAGAAGAAGCCGAACTGGGAATTTGAAGGGGTTTTAAAGATAGAGAAAATGAATATTATAGACTAAATGTGAGGCGGAGAGGTTATTAAATAGAAGAAGTCGAATGGGGGAAAAGGAATATGAATAGTTTTTTAGAAATAGAAGACTAGAGATGAGATAAATGGTTGAGATTTTTTTTAATAGAAATGGAAGACTAGGATTTCATATGAGGAGAAGTAAGTCACTTTTATAATAGAAATATAGATTTTACGTGTGAGTAGTCTAAAATCTTTGTTTTATCGCATTGCTCTTATGTTAAGTAAAAATAGATATTATCGATGATTTTGATTATTTAGTAATTGCTAACTGTTGCATTTCCTCTAACATTTGGCTTGTTTAAGTGATTTTGTTTCATGTTTAGTCTTCTTATAGGGCTTGCTTCAAGCTCCTGAGATTAAGTTTTAATTTAGATGATTGGATTAACCCTTGTCTGATTTGTGATGATGGGTTGATGAATTCGAGAACTATGCTTGGTGGTGTTGTAAAATGTTCTTAGGAATTAAGTGGCGAGCTATTCTATTAAGTGTCCAGCCAGATTTATGTTTGCGAATGATCTGATGTTTACCCTTTGTAACTTGGCTCTTTATTTGTTCAGCCCAAATCGTGTCAAGTCTCCAGTTCGTTAAATGGATTTTATTTCATAGGTAGGCGGGCATGTATGCATATGCTGATTGGTTTGCTAAACCACCTTTTTCCTCGGTAGTAGAGATTATCATCTTTTTGCTGCATTGAGTTGTGATGCGGCCTGGTTGGTTGTACATTTTGGCTGGTGATGTTTATTAAATCATTGTGAAATATGTACGTGAAGGCCAATCTTAACCTTGTTAAAGTTCTATATTGTTTAACTTTTTGTTTCCTGAAAATTTTTATTGAAGTCTTCGTTATATGAGAGAACGTTTGTGATAACTTTAAATTATTCTTAGTCTAACTGAACCTCTATGCAAACTGAAACAAGTTCTAAGTGAGAACTAGGAACTGATACTGAATTTGGCACTCCAAAGGGGAAGAATTAGGTGCATGATGGCAATTTTGAATTTCTTGCAAAATTCTTCCCAACCCAATCCTATTAAGAATGCAAAATATGATCAGTCAAATTAAATGAAGAATCATAAAATGTTGGTGCGAGGTGGTGCACAAGAGAGTAATGCTAATATTGCAGTTTTCAAGCATTGTAAAAATTATTTTGCACCATGTGGTGCAAGCTTGTAAACAAGTAAATCAATCTTACAAATGCAACTAAGTGTTTAATGATGTATCTGCGTGAAATAATATTAATTTTGAGTGTTTAATATTAAGGACACTGAAATTGAACCTTTTAACCACAGACGCGTATGATCTCTTAATTCATCAAAAATTAAGTCACACTAAGTGTTTACACAGTGAAGATGATAATCACATAGATATACAAGGATAAGGATGAGTAGAATAAATAATAATAAGCACAAATAAGTATATCTACTAACAGCTACTTGTGAAGCACTCAACACATGAATCACCATAAGAATATGCGAATCAATAAATGAATCACCACTAGAAATATTTAGAAAATAATTCAAGATTTTTTTTAGATGATGAACCCTTGGTTCTTCCTTCTTCTAAGTGTTGTAAACTTTAAACTCTCTAAGCCTTATTCCATGTTGTTTTTCATCTCAATATTGCTGGTATATATAGTACTAGGAATCCTCTAACTAATGCCTTTAATTTCCTACCAAAACTGGGAAAAAATGGCGAAAAAATCTCTAGTGGCTCTCTAATCTTGCTGTTCGTGTCATTTTCACTGAAAGGTGAAAGTTGTATGTATTTAGCAATTTAATGAATTTATATGCTAATTATATGATATTGCATCCCAGAATGTATTTAGACAATGTTATAAATTCAATGGAATAATAATTAAGTACAATACGGTTCTGAAGTCATTTGCAGAAATATGATAAATACATGTTGTAAAAATTAGAATTAATCATTGTTTGACATATAAAGTTATATTTAGCAAATTTAATGGATTTAGTAGAAAATTTAGGATCACATAAATTTGCTTAAGGCATTAGATATCTTGTAAATATGAGCTTAAGCAAATTATCACTACTATATGATTAATGAATCAATTCACATAAATATATTATGATAATGAATTGAATAAATAGTAAATGAAGTCAAATTAATAGTCAAAATTCATAGTGTAATGGGATTTTTTTTTGTAATAATTAAAATTGAATTTATAATAAATATGGCTAAATTGAAATCCTTATGTGTGTTCATCATCTTTTAAGTTCTTAGTAGAATTTGGCTCAATTAATTTACAATGAATATTGTTTACATTAAACTAAGTAACCTTGCTTGAAGGTGTTGAAGTAACCTTCTTGAGCATGTTTTTAGGTAGCAAGTCCTCCCGAAGCTTGAACTTCCATCTCATCATGCTTGTTATTAATTGACTTACTTGAAAAAGCATTTTATAGACAATTAAATGGCATTACATCAAATTTTTATCATTACATCATTAACGAGTAGCGAATGTTCTAGGAAGACAATATTTAATATTTTGAATACGTAATAGTTCTAAGATTACAAATTATAAACAAGCTTCAACTTTAGAGCATAACATTTGGTTACGTAGAGGTATATTTTTAATCAATTTATTAGAAACCTTTATATTCTTTGTAGAATTATCCTTATAGATAAACTTACACATTTCTATTAAGAGATTGAAAACTTAGATACATGCAATTAAGGGTACGTTTGAGACTGCTTTCTTATTGCATTGCTTTTCAAACTGCAACTACAGTTTCATTTTACTATTGCTTTCTTTTGCTTCTTTTCAAAAGTTTGAGGTGAAAAGTTATTTTTTACAATAGTAGTTGTTGATGTGTGATGTCTTTAGAAAAGTGGATGCTTGAATATTTTAAAAAAGAACATATTTATAATATCCACAATAGCTTTAAAAAAAGTTACTTTTCATATAACAACGTTACAACCATTTTTACAAAACGTTGCAACTATCACAAACAGACCCTAAGATGAAGTGGTGGGGCCCTAAGTTGAAGTACTAGGGTTTCTTTTCAACCTATATATATATAGGAAATGTAATATGCACCATTTGAAATGCCTAAATTTAGTTGACATGCTTAATATAAGAGGAGCATGGCATACAAGGAGGTGAATATCACTTGTTTATTGCATATTTTGCATAAATATTTCATTAAAAATGTGTTGACTTGTAGGATGTGGAGAGCATTACCCACATTTTTCTAATTTCTTGGCTTTAGAGATATTTTTCAATGAGCTTTGCTTATGATTCTTTTTTATCAAGATTTTGCTTATTATTGACTAACTTGTTATCTTTATCATTATGTTGGTATTCATATGTCATCAAAAAATTCATATTATCAGGGATGTTGACATAACTCCTAGATTTCAAACCTCTCTAATATTTGAATTGAAAAATTCTAGAATTGACTATGGGATCATCTATATTATGTTTTAAGAAATTCTATAATCAAAATGAGTGTTTTGATGTGGCGATCCCAATGATACCAACAACGCTTGATCCAAGCTTCAATTGGCTTAAATTAAGCACTCAAAAGTATGATGGGATATTTCATAAGATCATTTAAGGGGATTTATCACCTTTAATTTTTGTGTTTATAATTGAAATGAGGGGTTCAATGATCCCAAATTTGCTCTTATCTAATATCATTAAGAAGCTAGGATGTCAAAAGATCATTATATGATTAAGGGGGATCAAATCTAATCGTTTGATGGATCTTGCTTTATGATCATCATAACCAAAATGACCTCTTTAGAAACTTATAAATTAGCCATGCTTTTGCCATTCATTGATGTATCAATTTCGTTGGAAGAAAGTTTAGACTAGGGGTAACCCTAGCTACAGCCTCAAAAGAATTTTTATGTCAACATCATAGACATGATTGATGTTGGGCAACTCCTCCCCTCAGTCATTTGTTATTATATCAGTTTCAAGGGAAGTAAGTCCAGATTAGGTTCATTGTTGCAATTGGGAAGCTCCTACTTCACATGATTTTTCTACTTATCTATGACAACCTCATTTGCCACTATTTTTTTAAGTCTTCAATCATATATGTGAAATTTCATAAGAAATTTTTAATGAATTCTAACTCCATATACAATCCCTTATTAAACTCCTACTCCCCAGGTAAAGTCATAGTCAAAACTTTGAAAGGGCTGTAACAACTTAAAAGAATGACTATTTTTGATGTGAAACTAACCCATGCGAAGATGATTTGCTTAATGACGTTTGCACGCTTAGATGTAGAGGCAATAATAAGTAAGATCTTATGCGGAATTGAACGATAAGATAAATATTAAGTGGTGCTTAGCTTAGGTTAATTCTCATGCATAGAAGTTAAGTTCAAAAGATAGCCATCTTAATCCAACATTGCATACGTAGATTGTTCCAACAATAAATTCCAATACTAACAATAAGATTAGTCTATGAAAGGTCCCTCACACAACTCTTCTAATTACTAGGCTTTAGCGGAGAAGAATTAACGTGATCGTCATGAATCTATTAAGACCACAATTGGGTAGTAACTACGAAGATAAAAGAGTCGGAGAAAGAACTTTACCCAAAGAGAAGATACGTGGCTGCGGTTGGGACTCCTGAGCAGAGACAACCTTCGGCTAGATTGGTTGGAATGAATTTGGAGGCCTCCAAAACAACAAAATGAGAATTCCAGGAATACAGGACAACAATTTCCTGTTTCTGGACTTCGGGACAGCAGGTGGAGTCTTCTCTAGATGCAGAATTCTCTGGAATAGTACTTGGAGGAGGGCTGGTCAGCAAATAGGAGCAGACCTGGCAGCACCATGGCTGGCTGGAGTTCCCGGACAGCAATTTTCTAGGAGGAAAAATTGCTGGACAGCAATTTGGGGCAGGTTTAGGAGCCTCGTTTTGAATTTTGAATCCCTCAAGTAACGTAGAAAAGTGGGAAAATCATTCCTTATGAGAGGTTGATTGAAGCAATTTGTGGGAGGTGATTTAATGAGGCAAGAGAGAGAAATCTGAAGTTTTAATTTCAGATTTTTATCAAAGGGAAGGGGCTAATTTGAAATCCAAATCAATAGCAATTAATACATTGAATTAGCATTAATTGGCTTCCACCCATGCATGGCCGGCGGCATCAAGGAGGAAGGAGAGGGATTTACTTCACAAATATGAAATTAATTTCAGAATTAAGTAAATTGGAGGGAGAGGAATTTGAATTTGAAAATTTTGAATCAAGAGCCTTGAATGCATTAATGAAGCATTAAAGGGAATTTCACCCTCATAGGGCCGGCGACATTGTGAGAGGGAGAGGAGTGATTAGGAAGAGTAATTTCTTTCCAAATGAGTTTGAAACTTATGGGGGGAAAATAATGAGTCATTCAATTAGATTCCGTTCGAATTTTGAATTCGAAAAACTTCCTTATTTGGAAGTTTGCAAATAAGGAAAGTTTTTTTGAATTTGAAATTTGAATTTCAAAATTCAATAACTCATGCATTTAATGCGGGACCTCAATCAAGGAGCCATTATGATGATTGACATCATCATCATGGTTTGAGGCAAGGGGATGGCCGGCGGCCAAAGGAGGAGGAGGGGATTTGTCGTCGAGTGAGGGGTTTGGCAAGTAGGGGAGGGGGAAGAGGGTTGGCCGGCCAAGTGGGGGTGGTGGGGAAAAATCCGGCGGCTAGGGGAGAGGGAAGAAAAGAAATTAGGTAGAAAACCAAGAGCTCCACCAAGGGGCTGTTGGGTATTGCTTTGAGCCTCTTCTAGGCTTTCCTTCCTTGAGAACTCACAAAGAGAATTCTAGAACTCACAAAGAGATCCAAAACCAAAATTTTCATTAGCAATAATCATCATCCTTTCCAAGAGGAAGGGGAAGGCTTAAATAGCCAATTACATGAAGGAAAAATAAAAGACATAATTGCCCCTAGGGCAAACATAAAACAAAGCCCTCAAGTGAGGGTAGAAATGGAAAAATACAAATAACAAATAAAATACATGAAAATAAATAGACACGATCGTAGCCGTTGATCTTCGATGTCCTCATCAATTTTTATGCTAGATTTGGGAAACATGTAGCATATATTGCATCCCAATCAAGTTTTAATCAGTTATAGTGGATTCAATTATATCCTTTCGATTATATATTTAATTCATAAAGTAATAATCTAACTATAACTATTTAAGATATGTCAAAAAAATCACGGTGGATCTCTCTCGTTCCTCTTTATAATTTTAATTTGTGGGGTTACACCTTATCATGACTACCGAAGGTAGTCTTATTTTCTTAAGGATTTGTCACAACCATCTCTTCATCACAAACTACAACATCTGAAATTAACTCATTAGAAATTCTCCATAATAATAGGAGGTAGACAGGTTCTCTACATTTAAAAGTTTAGAATGTGCACGCCTTAGAAGATAGGATACCATATTAAGTTCACTTTTATTCATGGGGGCAATATTGTCTCACTATCAGCTCAAGGATCTAACTTTAGCAACCTGGAATTTTATCCTTACAATAACTTTAGGAGAGGATGGGCATGCGATGAGAGTATACTTACCTAATTGCCCCTACCGTTTTATTTTCTTGATTTTATGGAGATCTTGTTCTTTTTATTATTTTGAGATATGCTACTATGTTTTGTTGTTTTATTTTCAACACCTACGTTATACTTTCTAACTTTTTTTTGTCTCTTTTTTTTTTTTTTGATATTATGCAGACTCGGACTCAGGTAGTACTTCTCGAAGTCGATCAAATATTAATGCTTCTAGCTCTCCAAATTCGACCAAGGTATCTTGTTCAATTTACAATATTTTTCTTGATATTTCCACTTTTTGAATTCATTATCTGCTCTAATCTTCTCATTCTGATGTTGACTACGTATTCCGCATTTTACTAATTTCGCATATTTCTTTTTCTTCTTTGATTAGGGAAAGGGCCCTCAGATAGCTCCAAGCCCAGGAAAAGGTGGCGTTATATTTTTTTTGGTCTGCTAATCATTAGCGTGCTTAGCATTGCTACCTCTTAAACATCTTAGCTTTTTTACAACTACTTTTAAAGTATTTTATTGTATTACTTGCTAATACAATTATTATCATTATAGTCATCATCTTCATGATAATTGTTCAGCCTTTTTAATATTCTTTGCCATTCATTCTTGATGGGCTTTTCTTCTCATTGTTAACTTTGCCATATAAACTCTGCAACGCCATTGCTCTAAAACATGACAAGTTTGTGTTCCTGTTCTATTATTTCTTCCAGGGCATGTAAGTGCTGTGCAACGTGAACAGGGTGGTACCCGTCTTAAAAATGAATTTGACAAGTCTACTATTAGTGAAGAGGGTAAGCACTTTAAAACACTGAGGGGAGAATTGTGAGGCCTCTCATGGTCTTAATATTTGACATACTTAGTATGCTTCTATTCCAAATACTTTAGGGGAGAATGCTCCATCTGAGAGGCAGGTCTCCCCCAGACAAGCTCTACCGTGCAGCTTTATTGAGGAGTCGCTTTGCCGATACAATCCTTAAAGCTCGCGAGAAGACCCTTGACCAGGTTGGTTACAGAAACTCGCTGCATTTTCATCACTAAGGTTTCGTTTGGGATGACTTTCTTTTTGCTTCTTAACGCAGCTTTCTAGTACAAAAAATTTTAATTTTTGTACTAGGAAACTGCTTTAAGAAGTAATAAAAAAAATCGTCCCAAACGAAGCCTAGATTGTCTTTGTATAACCAGAAAGATTTTGAGAGCAGGGTGAAAAGAAGGATCCTGAAAAGTTGAGAAGGGAGAGAGAGGAACTCGAGAGGCAACAGCGTGAGGGTATGCATACATTTCATTTATAGTATGAATAGTTTCCTCCTTTCATCTTGTCAAAGATTGTTATTTTCTGTACAGAGAGAGCAAGGCTGCAAGCAGAAGCCAAGGCTGCAGAGGATGCTCGCAGGCGAGCTGAGGAAGAAGCCGCCGCCGAAGCAAAACGGAAGCGAGAACTGGAGAGAGAGGCTGCACGCCAAGCTCTGTTGCAGGTCAGTGCATTATTTTCTCCCCCAAGTTCTTCCATTTTAGAAAAAAAATTTTATGTTCGGACACCGGACTCCGGAGTCCAATGAAAATGCGCCACATCACCCAATACCGAGCAGTACCGAGCTACATTACCGAGCAGTACCGAGTTACGTGGCGCATTTTCATTGGACTATTGACGGAGTTCTGCGTCCGCACATAATAATTACTCCCATTTTTGAGCGTTGGTTAATCTATACCACACATTTAACAGATGGAAAAGACGGTGGAGATCAATGAAGGAAACTTATTTTTGAAAGATCTGGAAATGCTTAGAACTGCTCCTGGGAAACACTTACCTGGCTCCGCTAATGAGGGGATTCCAGATCTCTCCACTGAGGGCATAGATGATTTTAAGCTTGGCGGAAGTAATCCCTTAGAACAGCTCGGTCTGTACATGAAAGCTGATGACGACGAGGAAGAAGAATGTGACGAGCCAAGTAGTATGCCTGATGTCGAAGAAGGAGAAATTGACTGAATCCAGATTCCATAGTCATCGGTAGGTCTCATGTATTTATATGAAAGTCCTTTATATAGATATTTATGTAAGAGCATTATTGCAGGTATTTGTCTGGCCTGAGCAATTGTGGCTTGGTGATTTCGAAGGAATGGATATTTAATTGCTCTCAGAGATGTTGAATCATATAGGAGACGTGATGGCTTACATTTGAAAGCTCTAAAAAGGTTTTCTGTAGTGTTTTCATGTATTGCCTGCTTTTGTTGGAGTTGTACAAAGACAAATAAAAAACAATTTCAAAGCTTATTCCTTTCATTCTTATTCACTATAACTGGTTTAGCTTCAGCTTACCTACTTACATTTTTGAATTATATATCTAGTTTCTGAAATGCATCAGCAAATGTTTCTTCTATTTTTATTTTTTACCCTTTGTCTTGTATGGATCTGCTTTCAAAGGAAAGTTTCTATGCTGTTAGGTTTCTACATTACTTTTGAACTTAGAAGAAATCTTATGAAAGATATTGGAATGTAAAGATTTTATTAATATTATTTTCATATGAAGTGTGAAAAAAAGCAGGGATCTTTGTTGAAATCATGTTATCTCTTTACAAACAATTAGATGAGCCCTATATGAAAGATCTCATACCACAATGGCAAAAGTACCTTACCTTTAAAGTCTCATATTTATCTCCAAAATGATGGATCTAACTCAACTTGTGCTATTTCAAGGGATGCAAAAACGTCTAACTACATGACAATTTTAGGTTTCATTTGCGACAGTTTTTTTAAGGTAATTTTTTAGTACAAAAATATTTACTTTTACAAAATTTATTAAAAAATTACATGTAAAAGTAGTAAGAAAGTTGTCCCAAACAAATCTTTATTCTCAGTATGCTACTACAAGTTTGCAATTAGTAAGACATGACTAAGGTTTCATTTGGGATGATTTTTCTGCTATTTTTTAAATTAATTATTCATATAAAAATTAAAATTTGTGTACTCAATCAAATTTGGGCTGAACACTTTCCTTAGGCTTTGTTTGTTCCTTAGGCTTTGTTTGTTTTCTCAAACAAAGCCTAAGGAAACACTTACTACATGAACTTGTTGCATGTTAAAACATTTTCAATGATAGAGATAAATTATACGTCCTATCTTTGCCCGAAAATCTTACACATAGAGATAAAAGAGAAGAATAAGAAATGGAAAAATTTGACACGAAAACTCGAGAAGGAAAAAAATTGTGAGGCCAAGCCAAGATGAAATGATCCGCTAAGTATGTAAAGATACAAAGATTTTCTATTTCCCTTGATTAGATAATATGTGATAACAAAGTAATGAAGAAGCTTGGTCTCTTATAATCTTAGTGGAGCTTGCTCAAAAAATAATGGAGGGAGATGATGGAATGGAGAATGTTAGATAAGCAACAACATTCAAATAATGATGTGGAATAATTACATGGTATTTTTGGAAGAATTGTAGAATGACAATCATAAGGCAGTGCCCTAGTAGCATCATATTGGTTTTCCTTGGTTTGTTATATATTTTATGATGGAAGGATTATCATACTGTGATAGTGCCATTTATTCTTCATCCTCTAAAATTTAAAGGATTTGAGCTTGATGCTCTGCTATCATGTGCATATGATCCTCCAAAGTCAAGATTGGGTACCTTCACTTGGTGTGCCAAAATAGGTTGACAGGTTGGATTTGGGTCCACCCAAATCTAGTCAACCTGAATGGCTGAACCCGACCAGTTTAATAAACAGGTCAAAAACTGCAACCCAAATATGACCCACTAGCAACCTAAATGGCCTGAACCTGAACCTTTAACCCATTATGATTTTTTTTTATAATTTAATTTTTTTATAACTTATTAAATATAAAGTTTAGGATTATGATTAAAATAATAAGAAGATTATACTTGCAAGTAAAAAAATATATATTAAATGGGTCATTTTTTAGTCAAAAACGAGTTGGCGGGTCAAAAATGAGCCAAAAAACCCAACCTAAACCCATCTCATTTATTAAAAGGGTCAACCCAAACATGAATTTTTTTTATTGGGTTCTAGCAGATCAGGTTGGCAGGTCGGGTCATATATTGACACCTCTAACATTCACCTATTGGATTACACTATCATTAATTTAGGGATTGATTATAAGCCTTAAAAAATGATTGTAAAATGCTGGAAATATTGATGCCAAACTATTGCGTTAAAAAAAATCTAATATATAATATATATATATCTGATATGATATATATATATATATCTATATATATATATATATGTATATAATTTATTATGCCATAGCTTTGCAATAAAATATTATACATATGGATAAAACTGAAGAAGGCATGTAAATTAGAGTTTTATATGGAAACTCGAGAAGGAGAAAAAATCATGAGACCTTGCTCGAAGGAAATAATCCATCATATAAGTAAAGTTATCGAGGTTTGTTCTTCTCCAAAATTTGAGATTATGTGATTACATAGTAATGAAATCAATTTTGGTGTTCTAAAATTATAGAACTTGTTGAAAAAAGTAGTGAAGGGATGATAACATTGGTAGGATAATGTTAGTTGAGTGACGGAAGTCGAATGATAGTTAGGTGACGGTCATATAACTTGACATTTTGACCATAATGAATGGACCATAACAATCAGGCAGAGGTGATCAGAAAATGATGGTGGGGAGATCAGGTTAGACGTTGATGGTGATTGGTAGTGATCATTAGTGTTGAACATTAGATAAGCCTTAGAGTTTTTTAAATCTTTAAGCTCTCTGCAAGCTCAAGTCATGGTACCTCATTTGAAGAATCATGGTTCATTTATAATATTTTCTAAATAATATTTTAATAAATATAATAAAAATTCTATAACACTCCATCAAACGACCCATAATGAACTGTTTGATTATAGAATATGCATTCATCATTTAAGTATCTCAAAGAGTTCAATATCTAGTAATATTATGCTCATTGAGTTTATCTCATCGAGACACTTGATTTAATTATAAGCATTACTGTGTTAGATATCATTTGTTCCTTCCATTAATATTCCAAAGTTTCTAATTATACTTCAAGTTCTTTGTTTAGACTCATTTGGAATTGAATCGAATCACTTGTTGGGTTTACTTTGTTGAGGCATTCAATTTCACCATAAGTTTGGTAAATTCAGAGCTCAAATGGTCTGAGTTTATTTTTGAAAATATTCAACTTAGGCAATGCATCAAGCTTCATATTGATTATGTGAATTTTCTTGAAATGTAATAAAACTCAATGTTACCTGCAAGGTCTGCCAAGAAGTGCAAATGGGGTCAATCATAAAGTTTCATGGATTACATTGGGAGCGAGATCTCATATATCATATAATATGTTTTGTTCTAGTTCATGGGCGATATCTTTGAAGAATGATTGAACCTTTTGGGAATCATATTTGAATATTATCTTAACATTATTTTAAAGTTTATGAGGTTTGAACATGATTCAAAGGTGGCTCAATTATGGTTCAAAAATGGGCTTAAGATCTTTCAATCATGGTTCAAAGATATTTTGATCATGACTCAAAGATAGCTCAATCATGATTAGAGTAATACAACGTCTTTGATTGCACGGGGAGTGAGATCTCACATATTATTTAATGTACTATGCTCAAGTTAATTGAAGCCATTTTCGAACCGTGATTGAATCTTATATGAACTATACTCCAATATTTTTCAAACAAAGTTCAAAATGGTATGAAGATGGTTCAATTATAATTCGAAGATAATTTGATCATGATTTGAAGATGGTTAATCAAATTTCAAAGATGCATCAATCATGATTTGGAGATAATTTTATCATGGTTCGAAGATGTTTAGATCATGATTCAAAGATGATTCCAAGATAATTCTAACAGGTTCGTCACAATTAATGTGATATCTAACAACAATATGAGTTTACTGTTTAAAGTATGAACAATCAAACATAAATAACTAAATGTATAACATTATTAACATTAACATATGATGAATGGAGAGACTTGCTATGAAATTTTGGCTCAAGTTGAAGCTCTAAGCACAAATGCTTTCTGATCATCGGATATAGAGAAAGTGTCAAAAAAATGATGGGTCAAATTTATGATACCTCCATATTTAGTGTTCGGTTCTACCTATTTTGACCCGAATTGAAAGAGGACAATATTTTAAATTTTATTTTTTGAATCCATTTGAAAGTATTTTGGTATATGAGAAAGGTCTACGTGTGTTTTGGGATGCGTTCAAAGGGTTTGGAATGCATATTGTGAAAATTTGAAATTTCCCTCCAGAGCGCTGCAATGTTGGATATTTGAGCGCCACTGTATTGCAGTAACAATTAGGTGCTGAATAGTCTCATTGCAACACTACAGTCTCATATTTTTTAAATTTAAACTAGCACTACAGTGCTAGGCCACTTTATGTACTTAAATATAATATTAAACCAATAATTCTATACATTTTGCTCGGCATTGGCGGCCAAAGAAGAGAGACCAGTGGGATTTTGAGAGGCAAAAAGGATTTTTGAGCCTCTTAAGGTCATTTTTAGCTATCGTCTCAGTTGTGAAAATGGTCCAGATAAAGGTAGATCACATTATGTCTATCTTGACTTTTAAAAATATGAATTTCTTTTCAAAATTTCTGATTAAATGTTTGTTTTAGTTGCAAAAAAATGATGATAACTTTGCATTGGAAAAACTTTTCCCGCATAACCTTTTATATGTTATAGAGATCGATATTTTAAATATTTTGAATATTTTTTGAAAATTTTTCACTTGAGGTTTTAGAAATTAGGTTATTTTTATTGAATATAAAAAATTATGGACTTTAAAAAATGCTGTTGTAGTATGATTAA